>CAJUYH010002630.1:0-38611 GCA_910591685.1 Galerucella tenella
ATACGGGCTTCTGGAAATTCTAGAAGCTTGCTCTGCTCTCTCGGGCTCGATTAATAGCGGATGCGGCGCCGGTGTTGCCAAATGAAACTCAAATTATACCTTATCAGGAGCGCCTGGCGGCGCCCCTGGTTTCTTCTTGCGGCGCACAATTGGTAAATCACTGACATAGGACAGAATTAGAAATCTCTTGTAGCGAGCCGAGCCGGAGCAGTTCGACCGCAAATGACATTAGGACGAAACCCATGGAGTGATAAATAAACAGGTTTTAAAACATATGGAAGAAACTGGCACAAAGTTTGTGCCTATAGCCTGTAGCGCACGGCGCTTTACAGCAACTAACTGAACTAACAAACCCCGCCTCCCTCTACACAAAACTTTTCATTTTTAGTATTATCACAGAGTATACCATCTAACAAGAGGCGAAAGAAAGTAGTTTTCGTGATCGCAAATTTGTGTGCACATGCGTGAATTGATTAGTTTATCTGTCAATGTCAAGTCGACACTTCCGTTCATTCCCCTCAGTTCACCGTATATTATTTCAAGATTAGGTTAAAAATGAGCCACTTCTCATTACACACATGAGATGAATAATAAGAAGTTATCATGTAAGTAGTTGAAAAAATATTCGATAGACCTACTTGTGAGGGATTTTCATCAACACTACTATTTTTCTTAGTGTAGTGTTACTTTTCTCAGTGTATCAAGTAGTTTATGTGTCAATTCCTCGACGTATTTCCGCTCAATATCGTGTAAGTCCGACTTCAAAGCTTTCGTCTCTTGTTAGATGGTGTACTCTGTGGTATTATTATGGACGAAACTCAGTTGATTCAAGACAGTGCCATCGAACACGTACGTGTCCTTGATGATTCGTGGAAATAAAAAATTGACCGCGAATGAGTTGAGAACCTCTAAGAAAATCAAACAGAATAAAGAATAGCTAGTGAGTAGTATTTCACTTTTGTTTTCTTCACTGCGATGACGAAGTAAATAAGAAAAATAGACTTTAAATATGGGTTCTCTTTTCTCTTGGGAAGCTCTACTCCCATAAGGTCTGTTCTCACAAGCATGACGAGACAGTTTTTGACAATCCGGATTCGGCGCAAAGACCCCGAGAACGCTTTAGGGTCTTTGCGCCGAATCCGGATTGTCAAAAACTGTCTATGATGCTTGTGAGAACCATAGAGTACACCATCTAACAACAAGAGACAAAAGCTTTGTCGGTTCCTTTGAAGTCGAACTTACACGATATTAGGTATGTTCTCACAAGCATCACAGACAGTCTTTGACAATCCGGATTCGGCGCAAAGACCCCAAAGTGCTTTCAGGAGAACGTTTTAGGGTCTTTGCGCCGAATCCGGATTGTCAAAGACTGTCTGTGATGCTTGTGAGAACAGACCTAATGAGTAGAAATACGTCGAGGCATTGAAACATAAACTACCTGATACAATGAGAAAAGTAACACGAGTAATAGAGAGTTATTGGAAACACGAATTTACTGCCTTGCAGTAATTGTGATGACCTTAAATAAATAGTGCTCGACCTCAGACTTAAAATTTGTAGTTATTAAAACATGAAACTCTATAATGACATTATATTAAGGTAGGTGTCACAGATGACACAGATCACCTACACATTGTGACATATAAATATGAAACATGAAATAAAGTCGGGATAGTGCACTGCAGTAATCGCGCACAAATAAGGTCAAGCACTAACCTTAATAATGTTTCCCTTATTTAAAACATCAAATACGCATACGTATATGTCACTATAAGGGCAGCACTATTACTGCTCGACCTTAAGCTTTTTTTAGCGAGTGACCGGTCATAAAAAGTTAATACCGTTCAATTTTTTGCAACGAATGGTAAATACCAAAACTTCAAATCAGTGACCGCGGTAATAACTTCAGTTACCATAGTCAAGAGGTGGGTAACTGGCAGTGGTTATAACCCCCACTATTATTTTAAAACGTGAATAACCGCCTGTTACCGCAGGGCTAAGTTCGAGAACATCGCACTAGTGTGAAATTCATTTATTTTTGTGTCCGAGAACTCTTTAGCGTCTTCTTGTTGTGTACTCCCCCACAGTCCGAGAACTTCTTAGAGCGACACTCGAGCGACGCTCAAATTACACCAGTCCCGACTCGGTTAGAAATCGCACCTCAGTTTGATTTGAATATTTTGTGGTTAGAATTTAGATTGGTATGTACGACTATGAAAAATTATTAAATTTTTAATTTGAAAATAAATTAATTTCCTTCTCCTATTCAAATTTAAAATATTATTAAGCTTATTTGTGGTAGATTGGCGCGCCTAAAGGGTTTTAACATTTTTTCTGTTTAAAACTCTTGGCGCCAGATTCATAATGTTAGACCTAGGCTAGTTATAAATATTCTAAAATTCATCTGAAACTCCTTAAAAGTACTAAAAGCTGGGAATAACTCCTTCAAAGCAATCTTTACACCTTGGATGTGTTCTTTTCCGTGGTTGCAACTTTGACTCAATTTGGGATATTGAAGAGATTTCTATTTCATTATCCGACTCGCTTTCTGAGGTGTTTCTGAGTCTGAGTCCCTTCAAGCAACTGTTTTCCCAATGAAAGCGCAATCAATGCGACACGTTTTTTATCCATATTATCTACTCTACATTTAAAATAGAAAAACTTAAAAGTTGAACAATAATATTTAAATAAGTATGGTTATAGTTAACAACCACAAGAAGGTAAATCCGTTCGAGAACTCATTCGATGGAGCGTCGCACTACGATCGCCCTTTACCCCCACCAATCATGTGCAAAATCTCAGCCAGTGTGACGTTCTCGAACTCACCCCTGGGTTATAACCAGCAGCTCGCTAAAAAAACCCTCTTATAAAAGTTCTAATAACTCTCTATTGATTCGAAGTAAAACCATAACTACACTAAGAAAAATAGTAGTGTTGATGAACATCCCTCCCAATTAGGACTAGAATATTTTTTTCAACTACTATCATGAGATCACCTTTTATTATTCATCTCATGTGTATAATAAGTAGCTCATTTTTAACCTAACCTTAAAATAATACATGGTTAACAGAGGGGAATGAACGGAAGTGTCGACTTGACATTGAGAGATAAACAAATTAATTCACGCATGTGCACACACATTTGCGATCACGGAAACTACTTTCTTTCGCCTATTGTTAGATGGTGTACTCTGTGCTGAGAACAGATCTTTAGTCATTGAACGATCCAATCATTGTTCTCTGATTAGATATAATAATGCAGCTATGTTGTTTTACTCTGTCTTGGCATTAGGAAATGTCTCGGCGTTGAAAAGTTTGCACTGTAGTGCAGCAATTACCGAGTCAAATCCAACAAGAGCTTCTTGAAGCTGTCGATCGAAGAATCTGGGGTGCAACTACTACTAAAGACTGAACTTGAAGTTAGGTTGAACACTATTCAAAATATTTCTTTCGCCATCTATTACTCATTCATTCAACTACAAAAAAAAACGTGTACATTTATTAGAGAATCAAAAACTTTTACAAAACTTTCGGTGTACCACACCATTTAACAACAAAAGAAATAGCACTGGCAACGTTGGAATCGGGCGCCATCTTTGCTCCCATATTTAATTTGTTCCATGCATCTTTGTTAGCCTGAAGGTTCGTTTTAGAAAATGTAACTGCTTGTTTTCTCACAGGATAACCGGTTATCAAACAAGGAGTTTCTCCAGGTTGAAGAGACGATTCATAAAGTTGTCTATCGTCGACAGGCAAAGACTGAAACAAAAATAAATAAACTTATTTTCACCATAGAGATAATACAGATAGAGACAAGAAGCCAACTCTGAACCCGTCAGCTTGTAAGAGAAAGATAGAGAGCCAAAGGTTCTGGTTGACTTTCTCTAAAAGCGCGTTTAAATGGAGACCGAGTTATTTAACCCCCCACTATTGAAATGACAGATGTGTGTCCAAACTGGGGAATGGAAAATGGTCCGTGGGGAAAATTATTTATTAGATTTATCGCTTCCCGGCCAGCTGACAGATCAAAGTGTAACTATGTATAAAAATATCAGAAAATAAGGAATAGAAAACTAAAAAAAACCCAGGCCCAAACCCGGTTGATCAAAGTGTAACTATGTATAAAAATATCAGAAAATAAGAAATAGAAAACAAAAAAAAAGAAAACCCAGGCCCAAACCCGGTTGATCAAAGTGTAACTATGTATAAAAATATCAGAAAATAAGAAATAGAAACCTAAAAAAAAACAAGAAAACTCAGGCCCAAACCCGGTTGATCAAAGTGTAACTATGTATAAAAATATCAGAAAATAAGAAATAAAAAGCTAAAAAAAAAAACAAGAAAATCCAGGCCCAAACCCGGTTGATCAAAGTGTAACTATGTATAAAAAATATCAGAAAATAAGAAATAGAAAACTAAAAAAAAAACAAGAAAACCCAGGCCCAAATCCGGTTTATCAAAGTGTAACTATGTATAAAAAATATCAGAGAATAAGAAATAAAAAACTTGAAAAAAACAAAAAACCCAGGTCCTAACCGGGTTTAGAACCTATGACCTCTGAGTTGTAAGCTTACTACCTTACGAACTGTGCCAATCAGCTCACATTCAGTCACATCGAAAAGAAGGTTAAAGGCTGCATTGACGCATGCGCACCTCAACATGCGGGGGTCCTCATCTCATACGACATCAATCATTTTAATAGTGGGGAGTGAAATAACTCGATCTCCATTTAAACGCTCCTTACTTTAATAGCGCGCATGCTATAGACACAGACAACGATAGAAAAATCTCTGATACTCTGTCTTTTTATCTCGTACCTGAGTTAAGACGGACGTTCCCACTTACACAACGGCCTATGGCTTGTTGCCTCTATCTGTAATATCTCTGATTTTCAATTGTCACTTGTTGATGACAAGTGACAGACGACAAGTTAATTAATAATTACACATACAGTTGTCAGAACCAAACATGAGCCCCGGAAAATATGCGAACTAAAATAAGGTCATCGCAAGCAGCCAATGTTAACGATTGTCCATTAGTAATTGTTAAATATAATCGAAATAATATGACCGAGTGATTTCATCAACATACATCATTTTATTAATTATGTATCAGTGTTGTCAATGCGAGGATGATTATCCGATAGTTTTTCGAATATTTTGTAGGGGGGATATATAAAATGGCTATTGTTTTTGGCAATTTTCCATATTGACTGGGGTCGAAGACTTTATTTAGATAACCAATGTGTCCTTTTGGTAATTTTGACAAATTCTGATAATTTGAATAGTAAGTTCGGGTAATTTTCATTTTTGCATCGGCAATACTGGACTATAACCAGTTCATATTTTGTTGCTTTTCATAGAAACTTGACCCTTCTTTTTCATGACATTAATAGGTACAGTCATGTAATTTGAAAATTTAGGATGATTTAGGGCAAACGGTAGTTTTAGTTTTGGTCCAATATAAATTTTTTTATTAATATTTAGAGTTACATTTTTAGCAAGTTTGACTTTGTTTACATATCTCTTAACAGTTGACATTTATGGTATCGATATTTGGTTATCGATTCAAAATATCGAATTGTTACTATACCTCATTTAAAAACCAGGAGGAGTAATTTGAATTTAAGTTGGCAATTCTGTAGACCTCTGATTGGTCAGATTCTGCCCAGTTTCACACCAGACTTTGTAATATTGACATCAGATGATAGAGATAGTTTTCATTTTTGATAGTTCTGACAGATAGATATACTTAATTTGTCATCGCATTCGCATTTGTTATTTTATTATTTTCACTTAGTTTCGTTGAAACTTTTCCTTTAAAACCTTCAGTAAGCATTTGTATTAAATATCTGCAATTATGGATACTTCTACTTCGAGTACCAGCTCCTCGCTCAGTCCGGTAAAACAATATAAATGGTGAACTTATAGGTCATTTAGGACCGACAAAAATCAAATACATTCATATTATATCTACAATTTATCAAGCAATTTGGTAAGATTATTACTTTTATATTAACTTGGTTTTGAATGCTCATCATTTTCCTTATAGGAGTAGTAGAGTCAACGATTCATTAAGAGGAACAAAATAAAGTGCAGCAAATATTAGTGGAATACCAAGATATACCAAGAATACTGTGATAAGTGAATGAAAAATGCTGTTTGAAGAACAAACATGAGTTATCTATATTGGATAAAATTTTGCAACCTTTGGAACAAATTAAATTCAACTGTGTAATCCTTTGAATAAATGTACTATTTGTTTATTATATGCATTGTATTTTTACACATTTGGAAAGATATCGTCAAAAGTCTATGGAGGTTATAAGCTATCGAAGCTTTAAAAAATATATAAGAGAATAGGTTTTGTGAAAGTATAGTGAAAATTATAAAATAATTAAGAAAACTAACTTATTAGTTTCTATTTTATTGCATTCAGTTATTTGCTTATTAAAAACAGCTATATTAGAGTGATGTTCTAGTTTATATGAAACAGGACAAAGTTTTACGTGTGACAGAATAATACCCGTCTGTTTAACACCTAAATAATCTACTAGAATGAAGAAAAATCGATTTATGACTATGCGTGGTTGATTTCCTCATCAATCAAGGCATATTTAATAGATTTGGAACACGACTGTTGACTACTTTTTCGGAACACACCCCTTAGTAACTAATCTGGTAACTTTTAGTGGTGTGAGTAAGGTTTTTCAAATTACTCCTCCTGGTTATTAAATGGACTATACAAAAATACAACTACAGCGACATGAACACGTCCACCAGGGCTCACGTTTGCTTTTGCCAACTGTACCTGTTCGATTTTTTGGTCCATACTAACGGCCAGTACCCATTCCTTAACGTTATCGTGTTCTTTGGGATCTTCCATCAGATAAAGTTGATGAGGTAACGGTATATTCGACGGAAAATCCGTTTGTACCAAATCGGAATGATCTACTAATTGACCTTCTTCTTCTTCGATAGCTTCGCAAAGATCCAAATAGTGATTGAGAAATACGAAAGCTTCCGAAAGTCGACCGTCTTCTTTGAGATCTTTACCGGCTTCGTAATACGCTTTGTCGGCGGGAATGAAATCCGTGTACCTCAATAGCGCGGTGCTTATTTTAACGGCGATCGATTTCAATGACGGTACTTGTTTGCAAGCTGCTCTTAGAGCGTAAAAATGAGCCACCAAAAGGAGATGTCGAAAATGGACTTTTGTATCGGCGTTTACACTGACGGCGACTTCCAAATTTTCATTCTAGAAAAAGATTCTATTATAAAAAGGGTGTCCCAGGATTCAGTGGCCGAAACTTGGGAATTAGTAGTCCCTAAGCTTTGGGACACCTTGTATAATACATCTTTACAAAGTCAATAGAGAAGTACAGTGTAAGGCCAGTATGACCAACAAAAAGTAAAATCATGAAAATTTCTACGTTTGGGTTTTCGGATACGATCTCTTCGACTGTAGCTTTGTTATTTTAAATTGAACACCCTATATATTAATACATTTTTAAAATCTACGTAAAATTTTAGTATACTTTGGCCTGAAAACTTTTTGCGAAAAATGCATATTATTTTTTGAGTTATTATTTTTTTTGTAAAAAATTTGACGGTTGCAGATCCTTATAAATTATTTTTTTACGAGGATACCCTTGGAGATATGAAAATGGTTTCTGTTCGGCTGCTTTAAGCAAGGTCAGACGTGTTTGAATCTATGTTGAAACATTTTCCATTTTATACAGGGTGTGTATAAAAAGTGTTCAAAGTTTAACTTCATAAATATCAAATATCCTTAATTTTTTAAATAGAACCACCCGGTTTTTTCTATTTTAATGCATTCAGGGGTAAAAAATGAAGCAAACTCAATAATTTCCTATACCTACACCTTACCGTTATCCAGATATTAAATGTTTTCTGTAAATTTTTAGAGGACATCTTACTGCAAATAAAGCACATATTATGTTCTTGTAACAACTTTGCCATATTTACCATGTATTAAAAGCAAATTTACACAATCTTTTTTATTTCTTAGGGTCAAAATAAAATTTAGATCACACCTTCATCTCTAAAAATTTACAGAAAACATTTAATATCTGGATAATGGTGAGGTTTAGGTATAGGAAAGTATTTGCCTTATACCTTCTACCCCTGAATGCATTAAAATAGGGTGGTTCTATTTAAGAAACTAAAGATATTTGATATTTATGAAGTTAAACTTTGAACACTTTTGATACACACCCTGTATAAAATTTAAATTTTTCCAACATAGATTCAAATAGGTCTGACCTTGCCAAAAGCAACCGAACAGAAACCATTTTCATATCTTTAAGGGTATCCTCTTTTAATAACTCAAAAAGTATGCATTTTTCGAAAAAAGTTTTCAGGCAAAAGTATACCAAAATTTTACGTAGATTTTAAAAATGTATTAATATACAGGGTGTTTTATTCAAAATAACAAAGTTGCAGTCGATTTCTAGTAGAACCGGAAGTTTGCCATCTTTGAAAAGATTTTAGTTAAAATTTTACTATAGTTTGACATATACAGATAGTTTTAACTCGTCGTGGGACACCCTGTATAGATGATCGCAATGATAAAAAACACGTAGACCTTAACTGTCATTCTTGTCAGAAAAAACCACTTTTTGTTGGCCACACTGGCCTTAGACTGAGCTCCTCTATTAACAACACTTACAATTTCGAATAAAACTTGTCTTAATTGTTCCCATATACCGTAACTATCCGGTTCTGACATAAAGTTTGCTCCGAACATTTCGGTGGCGATGTGATTGTAAATGTTGAAATTTTGCGGCATGGCCGGAGCTCCGTGCGCAAAGTATAATTGAAGAGCTTCCGTAACGAAACGATCTTTAAGAAGTTTGGCTGCATACAGGGCGACGTATTTGTGTAGAATGGGAGTGCTGTGCGATTTCGCTTTTTCGATACACCTCGTCCATTGTCCTTGTTCGGCTAGAAGATCTAAGGCTCCGATAATGTCTGGAAATAAATACAATTAAGAGGTATTTCAACTTTATCACCCTGTAAAATTAACTCACCGACATCGGCTAATTGTTCCACATCCCCTTTTTTCAATAATCTGTCTTTATATTTGGTTTCGACGTAATTTTCAAAAGCCGGATCGAGTTCTTTGGCGACTTTTCTCGCTTTATTCCATTCTTCTGCCGTTATAAAAGCGTCGATGGCTTCTTTCATCATTTCCATGCTGACGTATAATTGAGCGGCCACGTTGTGTTCATCGATTTCAATCAATCTTAAAAATAAAAAATTACTTATAGGCCAGTCGGTATGGGTCATTTTAGACCAAAAGTACAAGTAATTAGCAATAGGGCTGATTCTTTTTTTTATAAGTACCTTGAAGTATGTAGATTAATATAAAAAAAGTTTACAAGTCTATCGATTTCCCAAATTAGAAAAAAAAATCAAAAATCTTTTTTTTTTCGAAATTTCTCAATATTTCATGCTGGAAAGAAGAAGGAGAAGAATAAAAAAATACCACCGTGTAGGGAAAGTGTTTTGCAATAAAAAAGGTCCCATGCGTTTTTTTCGTCCGATCAATGGTTTGTCCGTAAAAAATTCGGTAAACTAAGTATGTGTTCCGCATCCGCGCGACTCTGCTGCACGGCGGAAAAAATATAAATATTTAATCAGAATTTTTTTCAATCTTTGGTGAGAATTAAGGTTGTGAATAATAAATGAGAGGTGATAAATTAATTTTTACATATTTTTATTGGAAAAGGTATGAAAAAAATTATATCTTAAAATTATATATCTATCTTCTTTTATAAATTTTCACTAAATACATTTTGTTCGTTGAATATTAATCTTTATATTACATGAGTATCAAATTTTATTTTGAAAAAATAAAAGAAGATTCCTACCCGAATCTATAAAAATTGCTATTTTCTCTTGTAATACAAAAAATCATTGAATCCAAAAATGTATGTAAATTAATTAATTTTGTAATTATATATTCTTGATCTTAGAAGTTTCCCCAACATTACTACGCAAACCCCATTAAAATTACTCCGGTTTTATCAACAACAAGAACAGTATTTAATATATATTTTCTTGTAAATTCATGATTCCTAAAATTTACAAAATAAAGAAAAGTACCGTATTTCGTAATTAGGAAAAATTAATTATCCTTTAATTTTATCTATGGAACAGACCTAAATAACAGTTTCCATCCTTCGAAAAATTGTTTCAATATATTTTTTAATGAGATACTTGGTTTTTGATTAGTATATAATATTTTAAAGCTGACACTTCCCTCTTCAAAACGCCTTACTACAATTATTTATACAGGGCTTTTCACGATGAGCGTTAATTAGACGTTTCTGGCAAACCAGACAACGGATCAACCTGAAAATTTGACAGTAAGCATAAATGAACATGATCTACACGCCTAAAATATTTTAGACGATGCGGCGTTGCCGCTTCTACTGAAAAGTAGCGGTTACTTTGATTTTTCAAATGGAACACCCTGTATATAATATCATATTATGATTTCTTATGACTTCGTCAAAAATTTCATATAGTATCTCCCTATACCTAAAGCATGTACTTTTATAAACGCTGATAATCTTGAACTCTATGGTACTAAGACGATCAAATTCGGAATGGAGTGAAGTGATACCATAAGGATCCTCACTTCGGAGCCATATTTTTTTTGCCTCATACAGGGTCGTTAGAAAATGCGGATACTTTGTTCACATGAAAAAATGAGTGGAAGTCAATTTTTTCAAATGGCACACCCTGTATTTTTCCGCATTTTTGAGCTCTACATCCAATTTTAGATTGACTTTGTTCAGATAATCCTATTTCGATTTCGATTCGTTTTCGAGATAAACTGTTTCAAACAGAAACTGACGTGGTTCCCTTTTTAGAAGTCGGTTTATCACATTATTATTCGGCTTCGGAAGTTGTGGATATCTTTCATGAAATACTCGGCTTGTTCTACTTGCAATTCCATTGCACTCGCCATAAATTATTAATAAATTCAAGAAATCTTCATTACTGTAACCTAATCTTGACATTTTTTGGTTATAATTGGTATCACAATCAGTCGAAACCACCAACGAACGTTTGACGTTTCAAAATTGGATCATTTATATTTCCAAAGCACACTATGAAAAAATACTAATTTGCAATAGATGTTAAATCTCGAAAATAATTGATGAATGCAAGGGAACCACGTCAGTTTCTGTTTGAAACAGTTTATCTCGAAAACGGATCGAAATCGGAATAGGATTATCTGAACAAAGTCAATCTAAAATTGGATGTAGAGCTCAGAAATGTGAAAAAATACAGGGTGTTCCATTTGAAATAATTGACTTCCACTCATTTTTCCATGTGAACAAAGTATCCGCATTTTCTAAGGACCCTGTATGAGGCAAAAAAATATGGCTCCGAAGTGAGGATCCTTATGGTATCACTTCACTCCATTCCGAATTTGATCGTCTTAGTAACAGAGAGTTCAAGATTATCAGCGTTTATAAAAGTACATGTTTGGTGAAAAAAAAAATCAAAATTAATTTGTATCTCTTGAATGGTAAGAGATAGGTATAGGGAAATACTATATGAAGTTTTTGACGAAGTGATAAGAAATCATAATATGATATTATATACAGGGTGTTCCATTTGAAAAATCAAAGTAACCGCTACTTTTCAGTAGAAGCGGCAACGCCGCATCGTTTAAAATATTTTAGGCGTGTAGATCATCTTCATTTATGTATACTGTCAAATTTTCAGGTTGATCCGTTGTGTGGTTTGCCAGAAACGTCTAATTAACGCTCATCGTGAAAAGCCCTGTATATTACATTATAAATGTACAATAGTTTATAATGTACTCCGCCGCGTTTCAGAAAATAGAGTCGCGCAGATGCGGAACACATATTTAGTTTACCGAATTTTTTCCGGACAAACCATTGCTCGGACGAAAGAAACTTTTTTAGCTGTAAAACACTTTCCCTACACGGTGGTATTTTTTATTTTTCTCTACCTTCCTCCCAGCGCGAAATATTGGAAAATTTCAAAAAAAATAATTTTTTTTTCTAGACTGGTTGTTAACTTTTTTTATAATAAACTACATACTTTAAGGTACTTATGAAAATAAAATCAGCCATATTGCTAAATTACTTGTAGTTGTTACCCCTATCGTCTGGCCTATTAAAAGTTGATGTAAATAAACATTCTACCTACCTTGGACTTAAAACTTTAATAATCTCCAAAGCTTCGTCTCCAAACAAAAATTTGTTTACCATATCGGCTGCTCGTAAAAGCGCTCTTTTGACTATAGACGGTTCTGTGATGCTTGTATTAACCTGAAGCGGAAAAGAAATTTGTGTCAAGTTCTTTGCAGATCTTAAGTTCATTTTCCACGTTGCGTCAAATCGCGGCGACTTGTTGCTGGGACAAATCGCTGCGAGGTAAAGTACAATCAGCATATCGATAGTTTGTTGCTGCTACTCATCCAGGCATAGGGGAAACGCAACGTGTTGCCAACTTGATTGACAGTGACAGCAATGTCAGAGCGGAGCGCTAATAGAAATTTTGGGTTGGTACGACAAAATCCACAGGAAAAGTTACCAATTCGCAGCGACTTCTCGCTCGAAAATAGAGCAGGTTTTAATTCATGCGACCAAGAAAAAAAAACGCATGCGACTTTTTCGAGTTGCAGCGTCAACTCGCACCGTGGAAAATGGACTTTATAGATGGGAAACTGACCCGTAACGCCCCCTACGGCGAATTATTAGTACGAGTGGCGCCACTTTGACAGTCCCTTAAGTAACTCTAAGACCTTTGAGGTGTTATTCACATTATTTTGGGTGTTTTTAACAGCAAATCATTTACTAACCTGTAACAAGCAATCTACGGCTTGTTTGTGTTGACCGGCCAATGCCCATTCGTTGGCTCTCGATAATAGAGTCTCTATATTGACATCTGTCATTTGATTGTGATGTGAACTGCTGTATTCAGATTGTAGAGAAGGATAAAGATGAGGTAAATAATCTTTACAAACACGTAAAGCATCGATCCACATGTCTAGAAAATACATTCTCAATCTTCATTATATATTTTGAATCTTTGTTCAACATAAACTTGTGACACCTTTAACTAAAGATAAATTGCAAGAGATAATGTTAAATTGAAAGGTTTGCATGGAAATTCATTCACAACAATAAATAAGCTTAATAGGGGGAATGGTTGAAGATATTTGTTTTCATTTATCTCAAGGGCTTCTAAAAGATTTAAAGGATGTCAAAATTTAAAATTTCCCAGGTGCTGTGCTCTAGGATTCTGAATTTTTTGCGGCTTCACCTGTTTCTTCCAATATTACATTGAAGCTGATTCCGCAGAAGGGTTCAGACCCCTAAAAGGGTATTTCAGTCCCCACTCTTTGCTAGTTCAACTACCATTTCATTTCCTTCTATTCCAATGTGTCCTGAAATCCACAATAAAGTCTCGCCTAGTTCATTGAGTTTGCCTATGCATTCCCATACCGGTTTCGAACTGATTACACGAGAGCTCAGTGCCTTAATGGCTGCTTGACTATCCGACATTATGATAATTCTTTCCAAGTCTGCTAATGGTATTTGGATCCCATTCCTTCTTGTTGCTCAAGTCCGTGACGAATTTCTTTGAAAAGTGATACGGCATCGTCGCAACTATTTTTCCTCGAATTATACCGGCTGGAATAAATACTACGCTGCAGTGAGATTATTAGTATTCTACGGGCTGTCTTCACCAACGGGTCAGATAAAATTATTGCGTGTGTAGTTGAAATTTAGTTGTATGTTACAAGTAAAATTAATTTCCCCGAAGAAGCAAGAAAGAATTCACTTAAAATATATACAAGTGACTATCAAACACTTTCTAGCCGATGGTAACGCTCTGATCTATATTACCGGCTATTTGTTGAAAAAATGTTCGCTACAAACTCTCATGTGACACATGTAGAGAATACAATGGAGAAAAATCTTTCCAAAAGCAAGAAACTATTTTTTTTTGAAGCAAAGTCGTATTCTAATTCAAAAGAATCGGACGGTTTAAATTTACCTCCCCTAAATGTGGTTGAATATATAAAAAAAATTGGAGGAAATATTCATTGAAAATTTCAATAATTTGGCGTCGTATAGATCTATCGGAGCAACATTGAAAAATTTATTTAATACAATACCTTTCACACATCCTTGTCCGCTGTTCCCATTTGATTATTTTTTGTCTCTTTACACCAGAGTCAGAATATATTTTACTGTAAAATTTGCAAACCGAGAGATTAAAAATCAAATTCGAAGTAAGCAGCCCTCAAAACTGAACATAAAATTAAAAATATTGCAAAATGTATGATTCTCCACGAATATTGTTGAAAATAATTCATGTAGGTATTTACGTTTTTCTAGTTCTTTACGCCAGGTTATGTTTGAGCGACCAGGGGTCGCTACGCAAAAGATCTGACCGTTACGCGTTACGTTACGCATCGTTATGTTACATTGCTTCGTTATGTGCCTTGCTTTTGTGTGCTTGTGCCTCCTTAGTCGTTTACGAAGCAGCGATTCATAATAATAAATATGCTCCTAGCCGGATTCGAACCCGGGCCGCCCGCGTGCATTGCGAGCATTCTACCACTGAACCACCGATGCTATATTGAAATTCTATGCAAAGCTGGTATTCGCAGTGCTGGTGATCTACTTGAATTTGTTGGGATAAATTTTTACTATTATTTCCATAATTTTTTGTGCGCGATTAAGGGGTCTAGCACATTTACTTTTCGAAATACAGGGTGTTGAAATTTTGAAAACTTGAATGTTTTAATTCGATAACTTTAAAATGGATGGATAAATTGATTTGACATTTGGCAGGTTGTTTTTAAATGTAAAAGGGCATATTTTGAAAGAAATTGTAGTTTGTGCAACTAGTGTGGATATGATGGCCATATCGCACGAGGACGAAGTTTGAGCACGACGCCGTAGGCGGAGTGCTTAATCGTTCAAGTGCGATATGGACAATCCACACGAGTCGAACAGCATATTTTTTCTACGACCCACTTAAGAAAAAAATCTAGAAAATAAAAATTTCTATAAACTGTAATATAACTTCAAATTAAACATTTTACAATTCAATTTTATGTTTCCACTAATTTTGTGGTAAACGTACAGTTCTTGAATGTCCAATTTGTATAATGCTACGGTTTCAATTTTTAAATATACGATGCTGTTATTAGTAGATGTTGCCAGTCGGACTCCCTCATGAATTATTTAAAAATAAAATTAACAATAAAAAAAAACTTCCTCACGGGGAATCGAACCCGGGTCTACTGCGTGAGAGTCTGGTATGCTTACTACTCAACCACCAAAGAATATGCAAATCGTTTATCTATAACGTCAGATGTATTACATAATTTTTGCTTAAAAGGAACTAAAGTTCCTACCGTGTGTCCCGAGACACGTTCTACCTTTTTTTATTTATATATTTGATATTAATTATTTATTACTTATGTATTCATTTATTTTTTATTGGTAACACTTTTGTTAAAACGAGATCTTTTTTATTAAAAATGTTTATATTGAATATCCAGTTGATATTTAGGTGTATTATTGTCCATATTCCTCAATATTAACTCCGTTAACTAATTTTAATAATATTCATTCAAATATATGTTGACCAGACCTTGTACAATATACTTTTTATTGTGCATGTCACAATTTTTACGAGGAAACCTCGTATTCGTACACAAACACGTGCTCTCTAACTCTAACAGATAATTTATTGACGCCGGCTAGCCTTTATCTACCCCACATTAAAGAAAAAAAAAGGTAGAACGTGTCGCGGGACACACGGTAGGAACTTTAGTTCCTTTTAAACAAAAGTTATGTAATACATCTGACGTTATAGATAAACAATTTGCATATTCTTTGGTGGTTGAATAGTAAGCACACCAGACTCTCACGCGGTAGACCCGGGTTCGATTCCCCGCGATGAATTTTTTTTTATTGTTAATTTTATTTTTAAATAATCATTCTGCTTGATATTAATAACGACAGCAGGTAGACGTTTGAAATATTTAGCAGAATATTCATTATTATATATAATGGTACGGTACCCTCCATGAGGGAGTCCGACTGGCAACATCTACTTATAACAGCATCGTATATTTAAAAAAGGAAACCGTAGCATTATACAAATTGGACATTCGTATACCACAAAATTAGTGGAAACATAAAATTGAATTGTTAAATTTTTAATTTGAAGTTATATTACAGTTTATAGAAATTTTTTATTTTCTAGATTTTTTCCTAAGTGGGTCGTAGGAAAAATATGCTGCTCGACTCATGTGGATTGTCCATATCGCACTTGAACGATTAAGCACTCCGCCTACGGCATTTAAAAACTACCTGCCAAATGTCAAATCAATTTATCCATCCATTTTAAAGTTATCGAATTAAAACATTCAAGTTTTCAAAATTTCAACACCCTGTATTTCGAAAAGTAGCTAGACCCCTTAATCGCGCAAAAAAAATTATGGAAATAATAGTAAAAATTTATCCGAACATATTCAAGTAGATCACTAGCACTGCGAATACCAGCTTTGCATAGAATTTCAATATAGCATCGGTGGTTCAGTCGTTAGAATGCTCGCATTGCACGCGGGCGGCCCGGGTTCGAATCCGGGCAGGAGCATATTTATTATTATGAATCGCTGCTTCGTAAACGAGAGAGAGAGACTAAGGAGGCACAAGCACGCAAAAGCAAGGCACATAACGAAGCAATGTAACATAACGTAGCGTAACGTAACGCGTAACGGTCAGATCTTTTGCGTCGCGACCCCTGGTCGCTCAAACATAACCTGGCGTAAAGAACTAAAGTTCCAAAAAAGCCCAGTGATCCTTCTTGTTAATTACTATTCGGTGATTCGTTGGAATTGTTTATTATTAAATAATTCAATGTAATTATGTCTATTTTAAAAACAATGCAGTTATTTATTGTTTTATAGTTATCGAATAGTAAATAGACACGTGAGGTCATGACAGTGAGAGGTCACGTAAAAAGATATTCGACCTAGGGAAGTATGTATATATAATGCTGATGAAGTATACAAGTGGACATTCAGATATATTCAGATTTAATAGTTTCAAAGTAGTTCATTGTCAATAATCTATATTATGTGACAGGCCTAAGTATAGCCATTGTCATAATTAGTGTAATTAGTTAAGTTATCCAATAAAACATCATCTCATTGAATCATGTAGTTTTTATATAACTATTTGAGCCGCTTCCAAAGGACTCGGACTTCCACCAGGTGTTGTCTGATTTCTAAGAAGTGCGGAGGTAGTTTTTTTTTAATTATTCCCTCTCTATTTAGTCGGTATTGTTCTTTAAGCAACACTTTCCACCACCATATGTAGTGGTGTGAGGTTGAGAATCACTTCCATGGCTGCTGTTGTTGTTCTCATTGCTCCTGTAATGCTAGTCTTTGATTTCGTAGAGGTTTTCTCTCATCTTCAATGGATTAGTTCTACTACTCCACGCAATGGCTCTATGAGTGATAATTAGTGTCACTATGGCAGTGTACAACCAGCTTAGAGTTTTTGGGTAACAACCCCAGTTTCTCCTGCACACCATGCCATTTTTGCTTTGTATGTAATCTTCTTCTCGTTTTTGCTCCACAGGAGTTTTCTGGCTAGAGTCAAACCTAGATACTTGACTTCTTGTCTTCATTCAATCTCGTTCCCATCAAGTTTAATGGTTTTGAGGTTGTTTTATTTTCTTAGTGAAGACTTTCAAGATGGTTTTAGTGGGGTTAATACTAAGTCCCACTTGCTTACACCAGCTATTTGTATAGTTCAGCTTCAGACCCAGGAGGGATTGTTGTGAATGAATTTCCTGGTGAACCTTTTCAAATTAAAAACCTTTTGGATTAAGCTCAACTTTGTTATCAGAACACCTCACCAGTTTACTACTCACTTAGACTGACTACTACTGAATGTGCAGGCGAGCCTTGACCTAGCCAAACTAAAGTCAAGGTTCCGGTAATGAGGCCACTGGCGGGCCCATTGTGCCATTCCTGCTACCTAGACATCCATGAAGCCGAGCCCTTCAATAAAGGCCACAACCTTTTTCAGTGGATGCCTGCTTTTGTCTCCAGGGGCCATGACAGGGACTCCGAAGATTCGCCTGCGTAATACAGTGTGGACACTCTAAGAGAACATGGACTGACGTTTCGTCAGTCATGCCGCAACATAGGGAACTTTCCTCTACTCCTCGTTTGTAGAGGTGCTTCCTCACACAGCAGTGCCCTGTTAGGAGTACTGCTATCTTCCTCAACCTACTCCTTGGTAGTTCAATAGCTGCCCCAGCGTGTCCATCAGTCACAAGTTTAAGTTGAACATATAAAGATTTAAACAATAGCTATTTGTGTATCAAGAGCAGAAAGTAGTACTTTGGCAATCTGTCGAGACTACCAAAGGACTTTCTGCTCGAAATACACACAAGATTTTTCCTACGATCACACCAAAATAAAATTAATTGCCATTGTTTGTACCAGATTGCAGTTTCGTGTACCTATGTACGTAGGCAACACTTATTACATTAATGTCAGATATTTTGTAGATTTCCCTATTTCTCATTAAATTATTACGGAAAATACTGTTAGATGCTTTAACATATTATCTACAAATAAATAAAATTAGGCGTGCGCCAAAGTTACTTTCTCCTCAAGAGCGCCAATAATGTCAAATTATGACAGCTCGCGGAAAACATCAACTTTGCAGTTGCTTTTCAAGGCACAAAAGAAAAACTAAATTGTTTTATTTCATCAGGTCAGTATGGATTTTGATCAAGTGAAAGCATCATCTATACAATTTTTAAATAAATAATTTAATTTTTCAATTGTCTTACCTTCGCTTTTGTACTTTTGTACGATCAATTCCGGTACTTGTGCTCTCAATAAAAGCACCTCGAATTCGGAAAATTGTTTATCTTTGAAACATTGAGCTGCTTGAGCTTGAAGTACTTCCGGTACGGCTTCCGGTTCGTATTTTTCGCTTATTCTTAAAGCGTTTATCCAATTTTGCGCGTGTACGTACATTAGAATAGCTTCTTTCGGTTTTCCCGCCAATATAAACTCGGATTCGGCTTCGTTGTATTTTCCTTCGTCTTCTAAAGCCATAGCGTGTTTCAAGTGAACTTCTTTTACCTTAAATTAAAAAAAGAAATTTAGATGCAATAATTCATTTTTGATAATAACATATATTATTACCTTATCGGATAAATTCTTACACAACTGAAAAGCAAATTCAAACTGATACGTTTCACATGCATAATTAATGCACGGCTCCAAAATACCATATTTGTTCAGTAATTTAATAGCCGAATCGATATGAAGCGTTCTGGCCCATAAAAATGCCACTTGATTGGCAGAGTTCGGTCCACCGTTTTGTTTTGCCACTCTGTAAGCTTCCTCCCACATACCTAGCGTTCTGAAATTATAAAAAATATCGAATAGTTTAGATAGAATGTGTGGTAACCTGGATCTCTACAGTGCAATAATAACACCCATGTTTACGTATGGAGCAATTGCATGGGTGTCGAAGGTTCTACAAGCAGCTGGAATCCAAAAATGATATCAAATACAGCGAATGGCTTGTTTAAACAGGGTTCATAGTCATTTTCCAAAATAAAATTCCAGGTTTTCCCTTACCTACAATTTTTTTTCCAGGTCAATTTCAGGTATCCACTAAAAAAGTAAGTCTGTGGCAAATGAAATTCTTCCTAAGCTTACCCCCTCCTCCCCCACACACACACTAAAAAAGTTATTTTCATTCAATCCCATAGTACACAGGGAAGAAGCATCACGTTTGAAAAAACCAATACATAAAAATATTAAATTAATTTATTTGCATTTTGTGCAGAATCCATAAATATTCTTGGGTCAAAACAGGTAATATACTTTGCCAAATTATATTTTATGCATGATCTTTCAGCAATTATTTTTACTGCTGCTACAAGAAATTATTGACATTATTTCCAAAATCTTACTGGTTCTACTTCAGAAACCTTTAGTATCATGTCCGAGCTCTAGCTATCTCTTTTTATTTCATAGGTATAAAAAATAATAAAAGAATGGTCAAAGTTTATGGGGAACGATCAATAATTTTATCTAAACTTGAAGGGGAAAGATCAATAATTATTTTCCAGTTAAGGGGAAAATGTCCCAGACATTTTTCGTTATTTCTGTTGAAAATGATGTTTTCCCTGACCATATTTAAATTCCCTGACTTTTCCAGGTCCCTATGAACCCTGTTAGACATCCACAGGAGCCATGAGAACAACACCAACCGCGGCAATGGAGCTAATTACTAGTCTGACCACTCTGGACCGGTACGTCAAGGAGGTTGCGTTTATGGCCATGGTACGATTGCGCACGGCCGGTGTAAACCCTGAAGTAGGAGTGGGCCAATTGAGGCTAAGCCTATGACAAGATGGCTTACTGCGCTACCTCTGCTGCAGGCAGCCAATGATGCAATTGAACCCAGGTTTGTGTTTAAAAAACCCTGGCTCAAAAATAAAAGAAGGCTCAGGACGTGGAGTTTACTCCAGAGCACTAAGCCTAAGAATTAATTGGGGAATTGGAAACAATACCAGCGTGGTTCAAACAGAACTGGTTGGTATCTCAATTGCCACAAAAGAAATAACCAGAAAAGGAATTTCTGGCAAAAACATAACAATCTGCACTGATAGTAGACAAGCCCTATTAGCATTGAACAGACAACGTTTTATATCGGGGTTAGTACTAGAGTGCCACCAATATTTAGCTAACGCCTCGGCAGATAACAATAATATCCTGAGGTGGGTTAAAGGGAACGACAGGAGTAAAGGTAATCGCATTGCCGATTCTTTAGCCAGGGAAGCGGCTGGGCTAAAAATTTTAGAACTCAATAAAACCTACGACCTAACGACTTGCGGAACTAGCCAAACGTTACACCCATGCTCAATCCCTTAAGAGATGGGATGGAATCAAAGGATGCAGTCTTGCTAGGATCAACCTGGGCGACCCTGGGAAGCTGGCGAAGAAATATTTGGCGATGACCAGGAAAAACCTACGTTTAACAGTAGGATTTCTGACTGGCCATTGTCAACTTGTAACATAACACGTTGGGGCCAATTTCCAGCATGTCTTACCGGCGTCAACTTGCAGCCTCCCGGTAAACGGTGTACTCTCCGCTTTGATTCCTGAGAGGCAGAAAAAGATCATCCCCGGCATGTAGAACTCTTAATAGGTAACGGTATATCCCAGGGTTGGATCTTTGCCTAAATTAGGATTTTTTGGAACCATCATACAAGTAAGAAGGCTGGTACAGAAACGATAACTTTGGAGCCAACTTATTTTAAAAAGAGTACATTGATGAAGTCAGATCATCGATAAGGCCTCTCGACGTTATTTCATATTAAAACGAAAGCATTTGAACATTCGGCACTATACTTTTATGCACCTGGAGAGTCAACTCCAAACTTTTAAAACACAAAACTTTTTAGTAATATTCAAGCATTATTATGCTATATTAGCGGTCAAGACACGAAGTTTTATCACATTTTTATTAGTGAGCATTCACAGTTAGTGGAAGACTTTCCTTAACACATCTTCTCCGCTACACGTTTAATAGAAAACTCCTAACACAACGTCTCTGCTGGACAGTTAGCGCCAGAAAAGAAAAATGCCGGTTATAAACAACCCTGATTTGCTGAATTCCAAACTGGAGGCGGGGCAAATAATTAACGGTCAAATTCTTTGAAAGTGGATAAAATTAACACGTGACCCACATCAAACAGAAAAGCGGCATAGAAACAACAAGAGAAAAGGCCATAAATCTTAGAACAAAGAGTAGGGACTTGTGCAATTTGAAAACATATTTGTTATCATTTTTTACATTTTTTTTGAACGGCGGAACGTAGAAAAGGGGTTTTAGCGATATTCGTTTTATAGATAAAGACGTAGAAAAAGGGTTTGAAAAGAAATTACTTGGAAGTAAATGATAGACGTAGATACAAAAAATAACGATAGGTATTCTATCGTTACAATAGAAGAAAGAGAAGTTATAAGGTAAATACTTTGACGGAGATGAAGTTTCTAGTATGGAAGAAGAAACGGAGTTGAAGAAGAGGAGGAACTTGAATCTGATGAAAATAAGAAAAGTCAGCATAAAAGGAGAAAACTGATTGAGGAAAAATGTTGCTGGAGGTCGAAAGGTCAGGAAAAATTAGTTCAATAATAGTAGGAGCTGGGATCCGATATCCAAATGGAAAGTTCTTGATGGAAATAGATGAACCTATAGGAGAAAGAGAAGTTATGAGGTAAAAACTTTGATGGAGATGAAGTATTTAGTGTGGAAGAAGAAAAGGAGTTGAAGAAGAGGAGGAACTTGAATCTGATGCCTAAAGGGAGAGATCAAGTTGAAAATAGGGAAACTCGGCATAAGACGAGAGAAAAGGTCAGGAGAAATGAGTTCAAGAAGAGTAGAAGCTGGGATCCGATATCCTAAAGGAAAAATCTTAATGGAAATAGATGAACTTAATAGAAGAAAGATAAGTTATAAGGTGAACACTTTGATAGAGATGAAGTAACGATAGAATATCTATCGTTATTTTTTTTTGTATCTACTTCTATCATTAACTTCCAAGTAATTTCTTTTCAAACACTTTTTCTACGCCTTTGTCTATAAAACGAATATCGCTAAAACCCCTTTTCTACATTCCGCCGTTCTAAAAAAATGTAAAAATGAAAACAAGATTGTTTTCAAAGTGCACAAGTCCCTACCCTTTGTTCTAAGAGTTATGGCCTTTTCTGTTGATATTTCTATGCAGCTTTTCTGTTTGATGTGGAGAACGTTACATTTTTTAGAACGGCAGAACGTAGAAAACGGGTTTTAGCGATATTCGTTTTATAGACAAAGGCGTAGAAAAAGGGTTTAAAAAGAAATTACAGATACAGATAGATAGAATGTTTTTACCAACCTGTACATGTTCATAGCCGCTTTCCATTCGTTAATAGCCAAAAAATGAATTTCCGCCGCTCTATATTTTCCTTGACTTTCCAATTGTTGTCCGAGATGTAGATGGGTAGTTTGTAGAAGATTCGGATGAAACTTTTCTACGAGTCTCACCATATTGTCGTATTGTTCGACTCGTTTATACATAGCGATAGCCAGATCCGGGGCGTTTACGGAAAGATACAATTTCTCGGCTTCTCTATATTTACCATTTTCTTCTAAGCTTTCGGCGTGTTTGACGTACATTTCGTACACTTCTTCGTTATCTAAATATTTAGAAGCGATGGAGTGTGCTTTTTCCCATTGACCAGCCTCGTTGTACATATCGACGGCTTCTTTGTACATACCGCAAGCGGCGTACAATTTTTCCGCAGTAGAAAAATCTTTGACGCTGGAAAAATGATTTGCGATAATTTCGTAATATTTTTTAACCGTATCGGCATCGTCGATAACTTTAATGATGTGAACGGCTTTTTTCCATTGTCTAGCGGCTACAGCGGCGTTTAATGCTTTAAGCGTGCAGCCGGCTTCGATATAGTGACTAATTGCGGCATCCATTTGCTTACTTTCCACCAAACTATCGCCCCATTCTTCTTCCAATAGAACTACTTTGTCCGGACTCACCGTTCGAGCCAAATCCACGGCTTTGTTCCAAACTTTTCCTGTTAAGTAATAATTTTCCATTATTTATAGAAAAAATTATTCAAATCAATTTCCATTGAGTGAGCTTATTCATAATATTCATATACTAACTCAATGACTTACAATAGTTCAAATGTAAATGCCTGATCGTTAGTTTCACATAAATACACTGTGGGGCGAAATAGAGGAGTACATTTTTAATTAAAAATATTTCTATCCAGAACTATCCAGAACACTTCAGTGAAAAGGACATTTTCCGAAATTACCGGATTCGCGAAATAACATTTTTTTTTATTAAATAACATTTTAACAAACAACACATTTTTGAAAACAGGTTAGATTAATAATTTGAATAGTTGTTAATCGATACACATTTCAATACACAAAAAAACTATCAAGAAACGCGTTTTATTAACAACATTTCCAATATAAGCGAAAAAAAAAACGCGCTATCCCAATAAAAACCGTTCCTGGAACGTGCACTTCACTGGATTCCATTTCTAGTAGACTATCATATCGTTGGAATGTCATAAAATGAAATATTTCATTTCACATTTTGCCACAGATATGATCTACTATGAATGGACCTTAATAAAAATTTGATAACAAAATTTTGCAGTCTTAAACTTCAAAATAATTTTTGATTGTCTAGTTGTCAAATTTTTTCTGTTGTGTCAGTTAGGGATAAAAATTCATTTTTACTTATTTTTTCTTGACAACGGTAGCTGGAACGCTACCGAAACGTTGAAATAAAGAATTCAAAAATATTGTGGTTTAATTTCCCAAGAAATTAAAAAAAAGAATGAATAATATACCACAAGGAACATACAGAAGATATTTTTAATATTGCTGATAATAAAAAGATCCTTTTCTAATTATTATCACTACATAGTAAGCACTTCAGTTTTTTCATAGTTAAATGTGGCAATGTCAAATGTTTTCGACTGCATTCCTTTCACGGTTTCAGATAAACTTGCCAAAGTATACTTAGATACATCTCAAGCATTCGATAAGGTCTGGTACGATGGACTGGAATATAACTTACAGCCTAGACAGTTTTTGGATAAATATTTCAGATAGAAACATTCCAATATATTTCAGATTGCATTGGAAAAGACGTGTCGATGTGAGAAAAAGAGGACTGGAATTCAGATATAGAAACATAAATTAGTTACTCGTGATAGTTATTTTGCAGACTGGCAAATTTGTGAACACACTGTGCGATAGAGCGCAGGATGGGCTTAAATTAATTGAAAAATGGTGTAAGGAACACTCATTGTCGATCAATCCCAGAAAGACTGAGATGGTCCTTTTCACCAGGAAAAGAAGTTTATCGGGTTTGAAACCTCCCGAAATCTTCAAAAGCAAACTAAACTTTTCGGAAGAGGTGAAATACCTTGGTATTACCCTCGACAGGAAACTAACATGGAACTCTCATCTACACAGCAGAGCAAAAAGAGCATATGTGGCATATGAGCAGTGTCGGAGGACAGTGGGACGCACATGGGGTCTGTCGCCCCGTGTGGTCACCTGGATCTACACTGCAATAATAAGACCCATGTTAACGTATGGAGCAATTGCATGGGGACCGAAGGTTCTACAAGCAACGGCCATCCAAAAATTATATCAAATACAGCGAATGGCTTGTTTGAACATCACAGGAGCCATGAGAACAACACCAACTGCAGCAATGGAACTAATTACTGGTCTGACCCCTCTGGACCTACACGTCAAGGAGGTTGCGTTAATGGCAATGGTACGATTGCGCACGGCTGGTGTAAACCCCGAAGTAGGAATGGGCCAATTGAGGTTGAGCCTATGGAAGGAAGCGCTAACTGCGCTACCTCTCCTGCAGGCAGCCAACGATGCAATTGAACCCAGGTTTTTGTTTAACAAACCCTACAAAATTCAAATAAAACAGAACACAGATGAAAGAAGGCTCAGGCTGTGGAGTTTACTCGAGGGCACTGAGCCTCAAGATTAAGTGGGGAATGGGAAACAATACCAGCGTGGTTCAAACAGAACTGGCTGGTATCTCAATTGCCACAAAAGAACTAACCAGAAGAGGAATTTCTGGCAAAACCATAATAATCTGCACTGATAGTAGACAAGCCATATTAGCCTTGAACAGACAACGTGTTATATCGAGGCTAGTACTAGAGTGCCACCAAGATTTAGCTGACGTCTCGGCAGATAACAACATTATCCTGAGGTGGGTTAAAGGGCACGACAGGAGTAAAGGAAATCGCATTGCTGATTCTTTAGCCAGGGAAGCCGCTGGACTGAAAATTCTAGGACCCAGTGACACCTACGGCCTAACGACTTCGACAATTGCGGAACTAGCCAAACGTTACACCCATGCTCAATCCCTTAAGAGATGGGATGGAATCAAAGGATGCAGTTTTGCCAGGATCACCCTGGGCGACCCTCGGAAGCTGGCGCCGAAGAAATATTTGGCGATGACCAGGAAAAACCTACGTTTAACAGTAGGATTTCTGACTGGTCACTGTCAACTAAGTAAACACCTCCATACTATGGGGCTAGTGGACACACCTCTATGCAGGATGTGTGAACAGGAAGATGAAACTGTCAGGCATGTCTTATGGGAGTGTCCGGAGTTATCGTCAATAAGAGAGTGTGTGTTCGGTGAGTCTTGGCCTACACCTGCCGATATAAAGGAGATGTCTCCCAGTGACCTGTCCACCTTCCTGAGAAGGACAGGATGGACAATGACCTAGGAGGACAACTCCTCGGGAGGATGTACAATGGGTCACATGTGGCCTAAGTGCTGTGAGCCTACACACTCACCCTCCCTACTCTACAGATACAGATAGTTACTCGTGAGAAATTCTCACTTCTATACCAAAAATACACTCTTATACTAAGGTATTGAAATCAGTATGGACCTATCAGTTGTGGGAATGCGTTAAGCATAGTAATAGTAATATTACCTGAGAGGAATCGTGATATGTTTGAAATGGTAATTTAGTCAGTGATCCAGGATTTTCAACAGTAGCTGAGAAAATCAAATGATATGCCAGGAAGAACGAGGCTAGGCTACACAATCACCACATTGAAATGTTGCAGATTTTGAACAACCAAGAGCAATAGAGGAAGCTAAAAAGAGTGGGGATCTTTGAATGCGTGCTGTAAAGTTATTAGTGTCAAAGTAGTTATAATAACAAATAAGTGATTGGTTAAATAGACACTAAGAAACACTAGCGGGTGATATCTTAGAATTAGTCATTATTTTTCAAGTACACTAAAGCGAAATTGATGATAAGTCATTTTTGACCAGTTGCAGTTTCCAACTTGAAAAATGATTAATATAGTAGGTCAAATGTACCAACCTGATTGTGAGGTTGATATACAAGGAAAAAGTGCCATTCATGAGTACATATTTGTTAAGAATTCAAGATAATTCTTAACAGACTTGCTTGGCTAAATAAATTGTGCATTTTCTTCGTTAATAACATTATTTATTTCTGAGTAAATTATCATTGATGACTGAACATCTAAAAGTTTCTCTATATAGAGAAATAGTGTACTTAGCAACCGTTGTTATGATGAGATGCCATTGTTATTTTTATATACGAATTGTCAATATAATCGTAAATTTCTAAAAAAAGCGTATAAATTATCCATTGTACTTCAATCTTACATCGTACTTCAGCTTATAATTAACGAAGGTTTTCTGCGAGGGACCTGAGAGCAAAGGAGGGAAGTAAGAAAAAAGAAATACAGTCCACTTAAAATAAAATAATTCCTTCCCAAGCCATCAAATCCTTGCCCAGTTTTAATAACAGGATCACTACACAGGGTGTCCCACGACGAGTTAAAACTATCTGTGTATGGCAAAAAACTTATAGTAAAATCGTGAGAACTAAAATATTTTCAAAGATGGCAGACTTCCGGTTCAACCGGAACTCGACTGTAACTTTGTTATTTTAAATGGAACACCCTGTATATTAATACATTTTTAAAATCTACGTAATATTTTAGTATACTTTTGTCTGAAAACTTTTTTCGAATAATACCTACTTTTTGAATTATTGATTTTTTTGTAAAAAATTTGACCGTTGCAGAAGACCCTTGTAAATTATTTTTTTACGAGGAAACCCTTAAATAAATGAAAATGGTTTCTGTTCGGTTGCGTTTAGCAAGCTCAGACCTATTTGAATCTATGTTGAAAAATTTTTCATTTTATACAGGGTGTGTATAGAAAGTGTTCAAAGTTTAACTTCATAAATATCAAATTTCTTTATTTTTTTAAATAGAACCACCCGGTTTTTTCTATTTTAATGCATTCAGGGGTGAAAAATAAGGAAAATTCATGTATACTTTCCTATACCTAAACCTTACCGTTATCCAGATATTAAATGTTTTCTGTAAATTTTTAACTCGTCGTGGGACACCCTGTATAGTAGGTCAAATGTACCAACTTGATTCTGAGGTTAGTGTACAAGGAAAAGTGCCATACACGAGTACGTATTAATAACAAGATCACTAGTTAGACTTTCTGGCGTATAATCGAAGCCAAAACCACCTACTTTCGACCGGGTAAGTAAGAAATAGTGTATTATATTATAAGGATTAAAAGGGCATATTTTTTTTACGAGCAATATTTGCAGTTGCGAGGCGGAGCGCAGCGCAGCCGAGCGAATGCAAAATTGCGAGTAAAAATAGGCGCTTTTAGTCCGTATGATATATACTATTTTTTCTCCAACCAAGTCAAAATTAAAATAAATTTAGCTTTATTCAAAAATCGTTAATAATTTGGTACCTAATAAATTTCAACACTCTTTTTTTAATTTCTTGGGAAATTAAACCACAATATTTTTAAATTCTTTATTTCAACGTTTCGGTAGCGTTCCAGCTACCGTTGTCAAGAAAAACGCTACCGAAACGTTGAAATGAAGAATTTAAAAATATTGTGGTTTAATTCCACAAGAAATTAAAAAAAGAATGAATAATATACCACAAGGAACATACAGAAGATAAATTTGAACACCTATTAATAAAACAGCGATAGCAAGTCGGTAGTCATGGATATCTGGTATTGTTGGTAAATATTGATTGTCAAGTAGACGTCAGTAGACGTACTAATCCTATAATTTTTGTAGTAGTTTCAAAACGAATCCCGAACACGATGAAAATATACATGTGAATATATTAGAAAGTGCCGAAGAAGTATATCTAAATATTTTGCCACCCTAATCTCGCCAAGTTTATGAACTTGCATATCAGCGATTCATGGATTGGTGAAAAGAAAAAAATGTGCAAAACTATGCGGAGAGTGTATTATGGTGTATTTCTCAAATTTAACGAAGACCGTCAAGCCATCCACTCTTTGGACACAGTATTCAATGTTGCGATCCACATTGGATATCAAAAATGGTGTGGATATTAGTAAATATTCAAAATTACGAGCATTGTTAAAAAGGCAAAGTGGTAGATATATACCTAAAAAGACAAAGGAGGAAGTGGATCGGTTCCTGGATATGGCACCTGATAATGTATATTCGATGATTTGGAGGTTGCTATGCGTTGTGACGAACTAGTTCATTGGAAAATTGATGACATTGAAGATATGGACTCGGTCCTGGTCGTAAAAATTTTGCAGACAAAAAACAAGAAACCTCGTTTGTTTACCATTATAGGCGATAATTATTTGCGTTTATTTCGAAAATATGTTGCACTACGGCCATCAAATATACAGGAACGTCGTTTATTTTTGAAGTATGCTAATGGGAAGTGTCAAAGAATGGTTGTTGGTATTCACAAAATTAGTGCCGTGCCGCAAGAAATTGCAAAATTTTTGAAGTTTGAAAATTGGAAGGAGTATACTGGATATTCGCTAAGAAGAACATCTGCTACACTTCTTATTAATGGTGGCGGAGACCTCACTTGTCTTAAAAGACATGGAGGTTGGAAATCGAGTACGGTAACAGAAGGGATATATTGAAGAATCACGTATCAACAAAGAGAATACTGTCAGAAAAATATTGCAACCTGACAAAGAAGGTACAAGTATCTGTTCAGATATTTCCTCGAATGTTTCATCAACAGTTACGGAGAATATTTTGAGGTGTTCTAACATTAATGAAAATCTTTTGAAGTGTTTGAAAATTGTTAGTGATAATTTCAGTGGTGCTTTGATTTGATTTTTTTCAATAATTGTTCCAATTGTACATTCAATATCACTATAAATAACGAATAAATACCTATATATAGTTGCCCAATTAGTTTGTTTTACTAAGTTTGTAAGAGACAATGTTTTTTTCTTCGAATTTCAATTAGAGAGCTCAAATGCAATTACTTTTAATCCTAGGATTAGGTTATATACCTGAAGCATGGAGAAGGGCAATAGTAACCTTCATTCCAAAAACTGGAAAAAGGGACACAACAAACCCCAAATCCTTTAGACCAATTAGTCTAACATCGTTTGTACTCAAAACGATGGAAAAGGCTATTGATAACCATATTAGAACGGAAATCCTAGAGAAACTACCTCTCCACCCATGTCAGCATGCTTACCGGGCAGGCAGATCTACAAAGACTGCACTGGTACAACTGACGGAGGATATCCGAGGTGCTCTAGACATAACCAAGAAACTGTAGTATGTGCATTTTTGGACATAGAAGGAGCTTTTGACAATATTCCACATGAGGCAGTCAGAAGAGCATTGAACAGAAGAGGTGTAGACAGCACAACATCCAAATGGATGTCGAAACTGCTCACCACAAGAATAGCAGAGACGAGGACGAGCAAAGACATTGTCTCCATCTGCACTACCAGAGGATGCCCACAGGGAGGAGTAGCATCCCCATTAATGTGGAGTCTGACGGCTGACGAACTCCTGTGTGGTTTGACGGATCTCGGTATATCCTGCCAAGGATATGCCGACGATATTGTCATAACAGCCAGGGGGAAATTCGAAAACACCCTTTGCGATCTTGTACAAAAGGGTCTGAACTATACAAATAGCTGGTGTAGGCAAGTGGGACTTAGCATCAACCCCACCAAAACCATCCTGATAGCCTTCACTAAGAAAAGAAAACTCAACCTCAAAACCATAAAACTTGATGGGAACGAGATTGAATGGAGACAAGAAGTCAAGTATCTAGGTTTAACTTTAGACAGTAAACTCCTGTGGAACAAACACGAAAAGGAGATTACATACAAGGCAAAAATGGCTATTATGGTGTGCAGAAATCTGGCAGGAGCAAACTGGGGCTGTAACCCAAAAATCCTAAGCTGGATGTACACTGCCATAGTGAGACCAATCATCACTTATGGATCCATTGCCTGGTGTAGTAGAACTAGCCTATTGACGACGAGAGAAAACCTCTCCAAAATTCAAAGACTAGCCTGTATATGCATTACAGGAGCAATGAGAACATGCCCAACGGCAGCCATGGAAGTGATTCTAAACCTCACCCCTCTACATATGGTGGTGGAAAGTGTTGCAGAAAGAACAAGATACAGACTAAGTAGAGAGGGAATCATTAAAAAACAAACCACCTCCTCACTTCTTAGAAATCAGACAACCTGGGACATGCCACAAGACGGTATGATGAAAAAATATAACTTTTCAAAGAAATTCGTTACGGAAATGAGCAACAAGAAGGAATGGGATACAAATACCATTACCAGACTTGGAAAGAATGCCATTCAATGGTATACAGACGGCTCAAAAGCAATAGAAGGAACTGGGATAGGAGTATTCGGGCCAGGAACCAAACACTCCGAAAGCTTGGGAAAAACCCCAAGTATCTTTCAAGCGGAAATCCACGCCATAAGAAAGTGCGCCCAGTTCAATATTGATAAAGGATACAGAAGACAAAGGATTATCATAATATCGGATAGTCAAGCAGCCATTAAGGCACTGAGCTCTTGTGTAATCAGTTCCAAAATGGTGTGGGAATGCCTAGACAAACTCAATGAACTAGGCGAGAACAACATAGTCACCTTACTATGGATTCCAGGACACACTGGAATAGAAGGAAATGAAATAGCAGATGAACTAGCAAAGAGGGGGACTGAAATACCTTTCTGGGGGCCCGAACCCTTTTGCGGAATCAGCTCCAATGTAATATTGGAAGAAATAAGTAAAGCCGAGAAAAAGAGAAGATCTGACCATTGGAAAGATCTAGTAGGGCTTATACAATCAAAGACTCTTCTGGGTGACTACAACCTGTTGAGATCAAAAGAATGCATAAGTCAAAGTAAAACTGCGCTAAGAGTTTTGACAGGGATCCTAACGGGACATTGTCGCCTGAATGGGCACCTGAAAAAGCTCAAAATAGTGGAGGAAGAAGAATGCAGATTTTGTGGAATGGAAGAAGAAACCTCCATCCACATACTTTCCAACTGCACAGCACTTAAGAATCCTAGAGCATAGCACCTGGGAGATTACTGGATAGAAGAGGAACATTTGCCTAAGTTGAAGCCTGCAGACATCCTAAAATTCCTCCGGGAAATAGGACTAAAGGAACTACTAGTTTCTGAGACTCTCCTCAGAAACTGAGTAGAAGTAAGGGGGCACAATAGACCTTTTAGGTCTCAGTGAATGTCACCCCAAAAATCACACATACATACATACATCCTAGGATTAAAAGTAGCGTTTTTAATCCTAGGATTAAATGTGTTGCTAAGCAACGAGCAAATTTTTGTACGGTAAGGGAATTGATGGCTTTTGCACCTGAAAATAGTACAAAAATATCCAAATTTTTTTATGGTTGGTGAAAAATATATTTTTACGCAAATCTCTAGGAAATATTGACATTCCAGACAAAGTTTCTTAAAGAAAGAGTCAAGATTTCCTATTCACTGTAAGGAAATTATATTTCTATACACAAACTCAATGATGTTGACTAACCTTTTCTGTAGCATTCCATAGCCAAATCGGACTTATCGAGTTTCTCGTAAATTTCAGCCGCGTATTCGTACAATTCCTGTTTGATCAAATTTTTCAAAACCCCTCCAATAACATTGTGATCGCTCAACAATTGCGGATATTTGGATAACAGGTTGGGGATACGAAGTAATTTGTTGGATTTCAAATACATGTTCAAAGCTTCTTCGTATTTCCCTTCGTTTTCCAATACTTGACCGACTTTTTCGTACTGTCCGCTTTGCATTAAAAGCGACATGTGTTCGTCTTTCAATTCCTTCAAATTTTCGTAGTTTCTTTGTTCTGCCAATCTAAATAATCATAAAAAAGAAATTAAATAATATTTCAATATCTTTTTCACTTACCGAATCGCCTCGTCCCATTTATGTAATTTTTTGTACATAGTCAAAGCTTTTTCGATATCTCCTTGTTCTAAATAAATATTTTCCGCGGTATTTAGATCACCGGATAGAACGGACAACCTTGCCCAAACTTCTGGTGAGTTATTTGAATTTTCTTTATATTTTTCTACAAAAATTTGCGCTTCTTTGGACGTTTCTTGTAGAAAAAACGCCGTCGCTACTTCGCTCAAAGCAGTACTACACCTTTCGGCGAGAAATAAATTTTGCTGCTTCATCGCTATCAAGTACAAAGTGTGCCACATGGCTTCGGCTTCCGAAGAATTATTCATGCTTTCGAGAAAAAGTACGGCTCTATTGTAATCGTTATCGTTTAAGGCAGTACCTAGAACAATTTTTTTTTGAGATTAGGCCAGACGATAGGGGGTAACCATTACAAGTTATTAGCAATACGGCTGATTTTTTTTCTCATAAGTAGATTAATATAAAAAAAGTTTACTAGTCTATCGATTTCCCAAATTAGAAAAAAAATCTAAAAACTTTTTTTTGGAAATTTTCCATTATTTCGCGCTGGGAGGAACGTAGAGAAAAATAAAAAATACCACCGTGTAGGGGGAATGTTTTTCAACAAAAAAGGTTTCCTGCGTTTAGATAGATGTATTAATATAAAAAAAGGATTTTTTTTTATATTATATTGTTTTTTGAGTTTTATTTAATACAAATGTTTAATTTATTACCATTTATACACCTTTTTTACCTTTAATCCCATTTAGATATTATTATGTAAGTATTATTATTATTTAATTTATCTGCTATATAATTTATTTTATTTAACATTTTCAGTCCTTGATAATGAACACATAGTGGTTCGAAAGCTCGGATTAAATTCTTAAAAGAGTACACTTTGGTATTATTGTCACATCCCCAAGAAAATGATTAATATTTAATTTTAAGAAATTATTTTCTGGATACCTTTTTCCAATAAAAATATGTAAATATAGTCAAACGCACTCTTATCGTGCGGGTTCAAAGGTCACTAACCATATGTATCAAATCAAAAAACACAGAGGTTACCAAAATGTGAGATAACAAATACACCCTGAGAGAAGAAGAAGATTATTTTAACTAACATGAAGATAGCTACATAGACGTACCAAGATAGCTACATCATATATTGTCACTTTGAATTGTCAAACTGACATTTAAATAAAAACTTCGCTGGTGAAAGACTTTTTAGAATCGCTGAAAACTAAATACATATCCTTCTTTTTCCCGTCAAAATTGCATAAGTCTGTCTTATTTATCGTACGGACTTTATTTGGAAGTTATAATTAAACGTAATAAAAAAAAAACATAAACTGTGAGTATGTCTTTGATGAATCGTATGACCCGCACGATAAGAGTGCCTTTGACTATAGTTATTTGTTTTACTAGGCATAAAAGCACAAGATTTAATGCCGCGGCTGGTGTTTATTATGAAACCAGCCAATGCATTAAACCTGCTTTTCTGCCGTGTGAAACATATAATTTTTCCTTCAAATTTGTTCCAATTCCTCGCAAAATCGACTTTTTCATATTTAAATTGCGTTTCATTATCAATATCCAAATAACTAAATTATTTTATCAAAGGTAACTGGGCCCTGCGTTACTATGTTTACCGCTGATGACGTTTGTTGAATATGTTTGTTTACTGTTTACTTTGTCATTGTCAATTTTGAAAAGTTGTCATGTTAGAAATGGATTTACTGCAAAGTGAGGATGAATTGATGCAATTAACACCACCTGAGATAAGAGACCAGGCGCGAGATGTGGAATTTAACCTTTTACCGGAAATATCAAGAACTGTATAGGAACTCACATACAGCAGATTCATGGAATATAGACAGAAGAAAAATATAGGATCTTTCTCTGAAAATGTGCTGATTGTCTATTTTTCCGATCTTTCAAAGAAAATGAAGCCTTCAACGTTATGGTCTACATATTCGATGTTGAAAGCTACCCTGAACATAAAAAATAACATTGATTTGGCAAAATACCTGAAGTTACGGGCTTTTTTGAAACGCCAGTCAGACGGTTTCCATGCAGAAAAATCCCGAGTTTTTCAAAGGGAAGAAATCGAGATATTTTTATCAGATGCCTTAGATGAACTGTATTTGTGTATTAAGGTAGGAATATATTGAAAATGATCTATTATGGATTAAAGAACTAATTTTCAATTTATATTTTAGGTTGTAGTTATTGTTGCAGTCGCTGGGGCTTGTAGATGTGATGAGTTTGATTTAAATTATTACTTGGAAGGTTGCCTAGCAACGAATTTTTTCTGCCTAGACAGTAAAAGTGGACTTTTTCTGCCAAGGCATTAAAAGTACAACTTCTAAGCCTGCCAAGTGTCATTAAAAGGCCGCTTTTAATGTCATTTGGAGAAAAAATTAATTTATTACCTTTTATTTATTATTTACAACCTTAAAACTTTTACCAAAGAATGAAAAAAAAATCTGATTGATTCCCCTCCCTCTTCCTTCCCTTTTCAAAACGCCCTATTACAATTATTCATATCTACATTATAACTGTACAATAGTTTGTAATGTACTCCGCCGCGCTTCAGAAAATAGAGTCGTGCGGATGCGGAACACATACTTAGTTTACCGAATTTTTTCCGGACAAACCATTGATCGAACGAAAAAAAACGCAAGAGACCTTTTTTATTGCAAAACACTTCCCCTACACGGTGGTATTTTTATTTTCCTCTACCTTCCTCCCAGCGTGAAATATCAAGGAATTTCTGAAAAAAAAAGTTTTTTCTACGAGCGGGCGGAAAATTGAATTTTCCACAAACATTTTAGCGTGGAAAATTAATTTTCACTATATCAAATTGATAATAAGCCGGTATATTATGGTGGTTGCGAAATGCTTTAGTTACCATGTGTAACTTACCAAATGAACTACACTCGACTAACATTATTATCCCAGAACAGCAAAGAGCAACAGATCCAAAATTACAGCCATTCAACAAGCAACTAGCATCTGCTATAAATTTAAGTAATGCAAATAATTGTACTTTTACAATAAATTATAATATAAATAATTAGGTAATAGATTTTGACATGTAACTATTATTGTTAATAATATTTTACTTTATGTTTACTTTATCAATAATCTAATGGAATATGTTTCTAAATAAACTATAAGCACTTATAATCAGATAAAAATATCTCAACTTTTGATTAGTTCTGTTGACTTTCCTCACGCTCGTAGGAAAACTATTGTACCTAACACTTGCGGAAAATGTTTTTCTCTGCTGCTTCGGCAGACTCGTGCGGAAAAATTCATGTTCCGCACTTGTTAGGTAAATAGCTATTTCCTAATGGTGTGCAAGAATCTGGCAGAGAGAAACTGGGGTCGTAACCCAAAAATCCTAGGCTGGATGTACACTGCCATGGTGACACCAATTATCACTTACGGATCCATTGCGTGGAGTAGTAGAATTAGCCTATTGATGACGAGAGAAAATTCACAGACTAGCCTGCATATGCATTACAGAACATGCCCAACGGCAGCCATGGAAGTGATTCTGGGATAGGAGTGTTCGGGCCAGGAATCAAACACTGAAAGCTTGGAAAAAACCCCAAGTATCTTTTAAGCGGAAATTCACGCCATAAGAAAGTGCGTTCAGTTCAATATTGATAAAGGATACAGAAGGTAAAGGATTATCATAATGTCGGATAGTCAAGCAGCCATTAAAGCACTGAGCTCTTGAGTAATCACGTAATCAGTTCAAAAATGGTGTGGAAATGCCTGAACAAACTCAATGAACCAGGCGAGAACAATATAGTCACCTTACTGTGGATTCCAGGACACACTGGAATAGAAGGAAATAAAATTTCAGATGAACTAGCAAAAAGGGGGACCGAAAAACCCTTTCGGGACACGAAACCCTTTTGCGGAATCAGCTCCAATGTAATATTTGAAGACATAGGTAAAGCCGAGAAAAAAGAGAAGATCTGACCATTGGAAAGATCAAGTAGGGCTTATACAATCAAAGATTCTTCTGGGTGACTACAACTTGTTGAGATCAAATGAATGCATAAGTCAAACTAAAACTGCGCTAAGGGTTTTAACAGGGATCCTAACGGGAGATGGTCGTCTGAATGAGCACCTGAAAAAGCTCAAAATACTTTCTAACTGCACAGCACTTCAGAATACTAAGGCACAGCACTTGGGAGATTACTGGATAGATGAGGAACATTTACCTAAGTTGAAGCCTGTAAAATTCCTCCGGGAAATAGGACTAAAGGAGCTACTAGTTCCTGAGACTCTCTTCAGAAACTGAGTAGAAGTAAGGGGGCACAATAGATCTTTTAGGTCTCAGTGAATGTCACATTCTTACTTACATACATATATACATTGCCTTTCTTGATGGAAAAGCTTATGTTTAAATAATAAATAAACTGTAACTCGAACAAACCAATAAATAATATAAACCAAGAAATAAATCATTTATGAGTAGTAAGCATGTTATTATTGTTGATAACGATCTATGATGAATCAGGCCAAATTCCAATTAATCATTTACTTTGTACACATTTACTTAAAACACGTATATACGAATTGATTCAGTCATTCGTGTACCATTTCGATCGTAGTTTCACTTAACGGTTTTTAATCGATTTCCGCAACTAAATTTATTGACAACAGTTACTCGTTCATACCTTTATAGTCCGGTCGATAGATTAAAATCGTAATGCGTAATAATTCTGAAACAATTTTTTTATTGACAGTAAAACAAGTTTCAGTCGTAGATTCTAAATCCTAGATTGGCTAATGTCGCATTCAGGAAATATATGCGTTCAAATTTTACCCCCAACAAATAATCTCTGGCCAGGCTATCACAATCGCAATAAAAAACAACAATATTGGATGGAGTTTTGTGGGACTGCATTGGAATTGACTAATAAGTCACAAGATATTTGAATACTGAATCTGGTACTCAAAATCTTTGTCTGAATGCGCTTATAAGGAGACCAACTTGAAAAATCTACGTCCCGCGGAACAGCTGATAGTTGAGGGCTGCTAAAGCGTTTTTCGCCACTCTTACCGGAATCATAGGAACATCAAAAATAGGACAGAAAGTATTGTTTAGCAGCCATCGCGGTTAGATGTTGATACGAATCTGTCTTATATTTAAAATATTTTGATTGAATTTTGATGAGTCGGCAAATCGTGAGTTTCAATTTAGTGTGTGTCGTTCTTTTTGGTGTTTACTCAGATCACATTAACTGAAGTGAGTTGAGATCTCAGTCAAAAAGAACGCACCTAAAGGAACAACTGTGCTTAAGTATAGTTCTTTTCAATCTCTACCAAACTGAATTGACTTGTTTTATGCCCGTATTTATAGTCGAGACTTGAGAACGCCTTGAGACGAGAACGTCGAATCTCGAGACCCACAGCTTGAGAAACGCTGCAACTGCGCATGTGTGAATGGAGTCTTGCTCAACGCTCAACGCAGCCAGCGACCTGTCTTAAGCTCGACTTGAGACGCGATTTGTGACATTTGTTTTATTATTTGAGGTTAGAATGTATATAATAGAATAACAATTTCAATAGTGATTAGTGAAAATGGATTATAGAGAACACGAGGATTTTTTGGAATT
>CAJUYH010002630.1:38711-54617 GCA_910591685.1 Galerucella tenella
ATTAAGGGACTCTTTGCAGTTTTTAACCAGTCTAGATTTCGTGGTAGGATTGCTGATAGCCTTCAGCAATGCCTGGCTATCAGTGAATATTTTTATTCTTTGTCCGGTATAACCCCTCTTGATATTTTCATCAATACAGGCTATAGCAGCAATTGTTTCTGCCTGGAATACAGACGTGTATCTACCAAGGCTGAAGAACATTTTCTTCCTAGGTCCATTTATACCAGCCCCAGTGCCATGGTTGGTTTTAGATCCATCAGTGAACCAGCTGATATCCCCGGGATTTCCCGAGTGCATCACCTGTTGCCTAGATGGAATGATAATATTCACTCGCTCAGTGAATATATTCTCTGGTATCATACTATCCAGACCCATCTGAAAGTTTGGTTCGTCTAGTATTGTCCCAGTTATATCGGTATGTCCCCCACGAACATTGTTCGGGGTCCACATGCCTCCCGATTTCAGTCTAAGAATCGCCATCATCGCCTCTGCCCTAACAAAAAGTTCCAGAGGAGGGAGGCCTATAAGGGCTTCCATTGATGACGTGCCCGTGCTGTTCATTGCCCCGGTAATACCGAGGAGAGCTTGTCTTTGGATTGTAGCCAATTTGTTCTCTACTGAGGACACTTCTGTCCTTCTCCACCAGACTACCGTTCCATAGGTGACCGTAGGCCTAATCACTGTTGTGTAAAGCCAGTGTACCACCTCAGGTCTTATTCCCCAGGTTTTTCCCATAACTCTTCTGCATTGCCAAAATAGTCTGGTTGCCCTGGTAGTAGTTCTTTCCAGGTGTGCCCTCCAATTCAATTTAGAGTCGAGGGTCACTCCCAGGTATTTCACCTCTTTGGATATTTCGAGTGCTTCTCCGAACAGTTGTACCCTGCCCTCTGGAAGAGCCCTTCTATTCGTAAAGGCTGTGCTAATTGCACAATAACAGTTTATAGCCAAAAGAACTGAAGATGGGCCTGTTTTCGAATTTTACTCGAAAAGTATCAAGTTTATCGGGCATATTTAGGGAAACAAAGTTATAGAGCGTGAAATTTGCTATAAAGTTCCGTGATTCAAAATGTAAAAACTTCCATCTCTGCAGCCACAGCGATTGAATAAGTAAAAAAAATTGAAAAAACTGCTGTTTTTTAAACGCAAAATGCTAATGAAATTTATAAAGAAATGTTATTAATTATTTAACTCATAATATTTTATATTTTCACGAACTGAATGCAACAAACGCGGTTTCGATATCTTATTTAGTTGCTGAGTAATCTAATTGTTAATTAACATTAGGTAAAAGAAATAGACATCGTTAGAATAAAGACATATGCCACAAAAATTGCTTCAACTTACAATAATGCTTTTATACATACTAGAAGATTGCAGCTATCATACTGTTTAGTTTTTATGTTTTTATTTTACCCAAGTTACAGACATTACGCAAGATCTGGCAAGACCGTGTTGAAAAGACAGAAGTGTGCCTGCCAGCCAAAAAATCACTCTCTCGGGTGACTGTACCGTCAATCTGACAGCATATTTGTTCACAAGCTATTGTAGTTAAAAATTCAATAAAATTACAATAATTCAACACATATGCAATTATTTAATCAACAATATTTTCGGTTTAACTGACTCAGACGTTAGTTTAAAAAAGTGGTTAAAATTTTACCTAAAGTAACAGTTAAGATATCTGTGCGGGTGCTTATTTTAATTAAAATCTGAAAATACCCACTTGAAGGACTTGAAAAAACAAAACTTTCGGCGTTTTGAAGGTTCAATTCGGACCATTTAATCCCGAGTTATTGAATCCCAAACTTGATCAACGATTTTAGGCAAGCGAACAACAAGCTAACGAAAAAAAAAAACCGGCATGCGGAAACGAGTCAACCTCTAGCCAAATATTATAATCTGCTATACTCCGCTATATTCAGCCATGCCCTCCCCCTCACCAGATTTTAATTAAAATAAAAAACCGCACAATTGTTACTAAGGTAACATTTTAACCAATTTTTTGAACCAACGTCTGAGTCAGCTAAATCGAAAAAATTGTTGATTAAATCATTGCATATGATAGATGTAACCTTCTAGTATGTGTAAAAACATTATTGTATGTTTGAGCAATTTTTTGTGGCATATGTCTTTATTCTAACAATGTCTATTTCTTTTACCCAATGTTTATTAACAATTAGATTTCACAGCAACTAAATAAGATATCGAAACCACGATACACTTACTCACGGTATGCTGATTTCTACTCCAAATTGCGTCCGAGCCGCGCAGTTACGTCACGCGGGAACCAGAAATTTACACCCACCTCTCACCAGTCTTTCGATTCATTGTGTTTTCATGCAATACAAGGTGTTGTCAGCTTTAATTTCAATTTTACTTGAGTTGATTCGATTATTTGGAATTTTATTACCCACTAATTTACTCTTATTGGTGTTATTTAATACTGTTTTATAAAATAAGGCCATTTTTGTTTTGTAACGATTAAGGGAAATTAATAGGAAAATCAGTTTTCAAAACTGCCTGAAAAAACTGGACAAGAATATGTCAAAATTAACAAGTTTCAATAAATGATTTTAAATATTAGCTTACTACTCCTATACTATGAATTATTAATTAAATGCCAATTTTCAGTTTCATAATGATACTCATTATAACAGTGGTTTTCATTGTGAAACTGAAAAATTGACCAATAGAAATCTAGGTTTTTAAATAACCAAGTAGGCAGACCCAATATTTTCTATAGAATGCCGAGAAAAGACCAAAATAAATGTCGAGCACCAGACCAAAAATACTTAATGACCAAGGTAAACACACATTAAAACTTATTAATTTTTGTTTACAATAATTTATTACTAATTTTGTATAACAGTAACATACCTATATACGTTTTATATTAGTTTAATGTGGTCCCGTAGGGTGGTTCGAGACCCAGTTTGTGCATTTTTTTTTAAATCGAATTTCTTTTTCGTAGAAAAAATAGTGTATGCAAGTTTCATGTAATAGTTATTAATACACTCGCATTAACCATACGAAACTCGCCTTTGGCTCGTTTCGTATTCCAGTGACACCTTGTTAAGGAGTCTTGTATAATAAATAAAATATGATGGTAGAAATATGAAATATTTATTTATTTATTTATTTACGGGCAAGCCCATTTTAGGTATAAATTACAATTTTAAAATTATAATTAAAATAAAATGAAAAAAATAAGGAATAATTACATGTCATACAATAAAGAATAAGTAAAAAAAAAGTTAAAAATTTAAAAAGACAATAAGCTTAAATAAAGCATTAACATTAAAACATTAAAGCTCGGTATTCAGTAACTGAGTTTTAAAGTGATGAAAGGGGGTGTAAAACATCTCAAGATCATTATGAGTATTGGCTAATCTTAACATTCTTGGAATACAGCTATTGAAAGTATTGTTTAAACGATAAAAAGGTACATAAAATGTTTGTTGCTGTCGGGTTGATCGGGTTTGAACATGAAGATTAATTTTTGCTAGAAGTTCAGCACAACTGCATCTGCCATTGATAATGTTGAAAAGTAATGTCAGGTCTCTCTGTTTCCTCCTAGTTTCCAAGGAGGGGATGTTCAGAAAATGCTCTAACAATTCATAATCGCAAAAGATACCCAATTTATAGGCCATGTATCTAAGAAAATTGTGTTGGACATTTTCAATGTTCCTGCTGAGTCTTATGTAATGAGGAGACCAGACAGAAGAACAATAATCTAGATGGGGTCGGACAAGTGAACAATAAAGGACTTTAATTGCAGATGTGTCAGTAAAATCGTGGGTTAGCCTTTTGATAAAACCTAACATTTTCATGGATTTATGGATAGCTGTAGGTATGTGTTGATTGAAGCTTAAGGTGGGATCTAGAATAACTCCAAGGTCTTTGATTTGATTAACAGACTCCAAGACATGACCATTTAAGGTATAATCGAAAGTAGTAGAAGGTACATGGGATCGATAAAAGCGCATGACATGGCACTTAATAGCATTCAAGTCCATGCCATTTAAGGAGCACCAGTTTGATAGATTATCAAGATCAGACTGAAGCCTGAGAGCATCAAAATATGTTTGAATAATTAGGAAAAGTTTTAAATCATCTGCAAATAGTAGTGCTTTGCCATACCTAAAACAATGAATAATGTCATTGATAAATAAGTTGAATAATAAGGGACCAAGGAGTGACCCCTGAGGAACACCTGAGGTTACTTGAAATAAGTTAGAATAGTGATGGTTTACTCTAACCATTTGAGTCCTGTTCGTAAGATAGCTACTAATCCATTGTAGTAATACCCCACCTACACCATATTTAACAAGCTTTTGCAGTAAGAGAGTATGGTTGACCCTGTCAAAAGCCTTAGAGAAGTCAGTGTACACAGAATCAATCTGGCAACCCCTCTCCAAAGCCTCCGACAGGAAATCGACATAGGTAACTAGATTTAATTCAGTCGATTTCCCAGCACAAAAGCCATATTGTTGTTCAGTTATGATGCCAGAGCAGTCATAGGTAAGGTAGTCTGTTATAATGTTCTCAAATACCTTAGGTATAGTACTGAGAATAGATATGGGTCGGTAATTTTTGATGTCAGTCTTGCTTCCCGATTTGTATATTGGGGTAACAAAAGATAGTTTCCAGTAATCAGGAAACTCACCTGTCTCAATAGATTTATTGAAAATATAGAAGAGAGGGCGAGATAAAATGAAGCTGCAAGTTCTAAGTAGGATGGGAGGAATAATGTCAGGACATGGACATTTCTTTGTGTCAAGGTTAGATAATTTCTCAAAAATGGTCGAAATTGGAATGTGGTAAGAGGAGACGTTAAGTTTTGATTCAATTTCATTTAAATTTAGATTCAGATTTTGAGTAGTGTAAACTGATGAAAAATGCTTGGCAAACAGATTTGAAACTTCACTACCACAAGAAGCAAAAGAGTTGTCAAGGTTCATATTATCAGGTATGGAGTTATTTGATCTTTTAGTACGTACAAAATTCCAAAAGGTTTTAACATTACTTTTAACGGAGGTTTCAACAGAATGTATGTAATTTAAATAGCATTCTCTAGATATAATCTTACATTGTTCTCTTAACTGACTGAATATTTCATAATTTTGGGGAGTTCTGTTTTGTTTATAAATCCCATGTGCAACCTTTTTATCGTTGACCAAGCTTTTAAGTTGAAAAGAATACCAATGTGGGAATCTGTTAATAAAAAAATTCTTCAAGGGAACAAACAACTCAATTACCGAGTACAAAGCGTCATAAAAAGTAAAAATCATTTCTGAAAGTTCCTTTCCTTGAAGAAGCCCATCCCAGTCCATTGCTTCCAAACATTGGCGTATACCTTCAAAATTGGCGTGTCGAAAATCATAATATAAAATATTTATAATATAATCGTGTGTTTTAATTTTGCACACCCATAAATATTTAAGTCTCACATGTCTTTAAAATGTAAAAAATATATATTGCCTACATATTTCTACACGTTTTGTACAATGTTAACTCCCAGCATCATTGTACTTACCAAAAAAAGATAACTAAGTTACTGATAATAAAGTAATATTTCATATTATATCTAAAAAACCATGTCGCATTTAAATAATCATTCATAAAGTGGAAAAGAGTATTTCCCATATATTTAGCATTGTACATCACGTTTATTGCATTCAGTTCGGGAATAAATAAGGTATTATGAGACAAATATTATAAATTGCATTAGTATTTTGCGTTTAAAAAACAGCTGTTTTTTCAATTTTTTTTACTTATTCATTCGCTGTGGCTGCAGAGATGGGAGTTTCAACATTTTGAAATACGGAATTTTATAGCAAATTTCACGCTCTATAACTTTGTTCCCATGAATGTACACGATAAACTCAATACATTTCGAGTAAATTTCGAAAACATGGCGAAAAACAGGCCCATTCTCAGTTGTTTCGGCTATAAACTGTTATTGTGCAATTTGCTCAGCCTAAAGACCGGTAAAGGCAACGGATTATCATATTAACCATGATATTTTTGAGGGATTCTATCAAAAATCTCGCCTACTGCTCTTACATCCACCTTTAATGCTAACCCGACTGGACTAACAATCAAAAATGTATCTTTATACCTTTGTTTTTTATCGCGAAACAACAATTTATTTCCGATTTCATTCAATTCCAACCAATCGATTTTCGAATCGTGACCAATTTGTCCCAATAAAACCCCATTTATCAAGTCTACTATACAGATTGTCTTCAGATCGAGTAAATACGCCAGTTTTTTATTATCCACAGTTTGATTTCGTTCGTTCAATCGAACACTTATCAAATGAGGATTAGCAAATTCCGTTCTAACGGAACATAGCACGTCGTTGTCACCGTATTCTATTAAAGTCAATTCACCGGCGTTGAAAACCAAACAAACATTTGCGTTTTCGAAATAAAATTTTTCGTTGTGTCCTGAATTATTCCAAGGTACCTGAAATTTAATTATTGATCAGCGTTACAATACGACGAGTTAAAAATACTTATAGTCAAAGATGGCAGACTTCCGGTTCTACCGGAAGTCGACTGTAGCTTTGTTATTTTAAATGGAACACCCTGTATATTAATACATTTTTAAAATCTACGTAAAATTTTAGTATACTTTTGTGCGAAAACTTTTTTCGAAAAATGTATATTTTTTGAGATATTAATTTTTTTCTAAAAAATTTTATGGTTGCAAACCCTTACAAATTATTTTTTCAAGAGGATACCCTTAAAGATACGAAAATGGTTTCTGTTCAATTGCTTTTAGCAAGGTCAGACGTATTTGAATCTATGTTGAAAAATTTTTCATTTCATACAGGGTACGTATAGAAAGTGTTCAAAGTTTAACTCCATAAATATAAAATTTCCTTAATTTTTTAAATAGAAACACCCGGTTTTTTTCTATTTAATGCATTCAGGGGTAAAAAATAAACCAAATTCATGTATACTTTTCTATACCTAAACCTTACCGTTATCCAGATATTAAATGTTTTCTATAAATTTTTAGAGATGCAGGATATCTTACTGCAAATAAAGCACATGTGTTCTTGTAACAACTTGTAACAACGATTTAATAAGTATGAGTTCTAGGACGGATGATAAAGCGGAACAGTGGTTTGCTTCCAATCATCTCAAGTTGAACACAGACAAAACCCAAAAAATTATTTTTTCATCTAATTACAACTTGACTTCCAACAAACAAGTTCAGCTATTGGGTTTCACCTTGGATGACAGACTCACTTGGGAGGCGCACATTAACAAATTATGCAAGAAACTGTCCACTCAGCTCTTTGTCCTTAGACAGTTAAAGTTCGTAATTAGTAGCAGTGTTTTAATGCAATCTTATTACTCCTTATTTCAAAGTCATTTGACCTACGGATTACTCCTATGGGGGAAATCTTCTTATGCTGATAGAGCTTTTACGTTGCAAAAAAAGGCAATAAGGATCCTAGCGGGTGCTTTACCTAGAGATCACTGTCGGACTTTATTTAAGAAATTTAAAATTCTACCTTTGCCATGCTTGTTCATTCTGCATGCTGTTCTTGAAATCCATAAACACAAAGATGAATATCAGACTAATTCCGATTATCATAACTACCCCACTAGGAAAGCGTCTCATCTGAGGCCACATTTCACAAGATTGAGATTGACAGCTCGCAATACAATGGATGTGGGCTTGTATAATAAACTACCGGATGACATCCGGCTATTAAGCTACAATCAATTTAAAAAAAAGTAAAATCCTTCCTTTTAAGCCAGTGTTTTTATCAAATTTTAGAATTCCTCCAATGTGATGTCTCTTTTACATTATAACTGTCATAATTATGTTTTGTATTGATATATTGTATTGTTTTTATTTATATATATGTTTCTATTTGATGTATAGGTAGCTATACTATAAATTCTATGTACTGACATGTCACAAATGTAATTAACTCATAATGTGATCAAATAAATACTACTACTACTACTACTTTGCCATATTTACCATGTATTAAAGGCAAATTTACACAATCTTTATTATTTCTTAGTGCTTGTATCAACGGGTCAAAATAAAATTCAGAGCACACCCGCATCTCTCAACACTTTTTATACACACCCTGTATAAACTGATACATTTTTCAACATATATTCAAATACGTCTGACCTTGCTAAAAGCAACCGAACAGAAATCATTTTCATATCTTTAAGGGTATCATCGTGAAAAAATAATTTACAAGGGTCTGCAACGGTCAAATTTTTCACAAAAAAATTGATAACTCAAAAAATATGCATTTTTCGACAAAAGTATACTAAAATTTTACGTAGATTTTAAAAATGTATTAATATACAGGGTGTTCTATTCAAAATAGCAAAGTTGCAGTCGACTTCCGGTAGAACCGGAAGTCTGCCATCTTTGAAAATATTTCAGTTGAAAAGATCGCATCCGAAAACTGAAACGTAGAAGTTTTCATGATTTTACTATAAGTATTTTGCCATATACAGATAGTTTTAACTCGTCGTGGGACACCCTGTATTCTATGGTAAAAATTTTTACCTCGCTTAGTAGATTTCTCATTAAATCTGCCACTAATAAAGTTTCTTCGGTTCTTGCAACCAAATAACAATCTTTACCCATTATTTTGATGTCTTCTATTTCCCCACCATATTGTGATTTTAATATAACAGCACGATTGTTTTCATTTAAGGACTTTACTAAAACCTGACTGGGTCCTACGTACGTTATTTCATATATATCTTTCCAAACTGTTCTTTTTAACACTAAAATACCAAAGATTCGTATAATTCTTTTTTCGTTAACCGGCAACTTAATAATCTTACCTGATTCAAACATAAAAACAGCTCCGCAAAGTCCTCCGCATGTAACTTTAGATCCATCTCTTTTCCAAGCTAATGCGGTGATTGTATAAAAATTAGTCAGTTCTTTCGGAGCACTTTCTTCCCAAATAGATCTTCTGGTATTCCATATAAACAACCTTAAACGACTAAAACTTCCTACTGCTACTGCCTAAAATATAGAAAATGATATTAATTTAAATCCTTAGTCTAGTATATTGTCTAATGAATGACATATCACTTGGTATTGTTACTTACCTGACCGCTAGGACTGCAACAGGCTACATTAAAATCATGTTCACTACTATCCTTTCCGTAGTCGAAAGTCTTGACTAATTTCCCATGATTGTTTACAATCGACACTCTTTTGTCACATCCAGCCATAAATATATGCCCTTGAGTCCATGCTAATCCATAAGGAGGAACCGAATGTAAAGCTACTCGACCCTGAGCTTCATCTTCTCCATGATCACTTGTTATATAAAACCTAAAATTTCATATAAGCACAATTTTGAACTCTGGGAGTTGTGTGCTTACCTAATAACATTGCCATCAACGTGTCCTGATAAAAATCCAGTACCTTTAGGATTTGGAGCTAAAGACACTACAAGACTGTCAGATGCAAATAGACTTTGGGATTTGTTGGATTTTGTTTGTAGAGCTCGAACTTTTCCATCTACTAGACCACATATTATCGGTCCTGTTAACAACCATGTCACACAAGTTACAGGGGATGGTTGTGGAAATTTATTACAAATAGCCTGGAATAGCAATATTAATTAAAAAATGATTCAATCTTGGTAGTTATGTGATAAATATAAACAAATAGAGCAAAACTATATAGAAAATTCAAGAAAATAACATTAGTAGTTTTTCAATATTTTTATACTCACTTTTTTTTCACCCCATTTCTCGCCAATTTTATAAACGTATACAATACAATCACTTTGTGCTACAGCAATCTTTGTTGAATCAGGGCTAAAAGAAATTCCTGTGATAATGTAAGATCTTTTACCAGTTTCAGGATCATAAGGCTTCGTTGAGAATTTATCTCTTTTTTCACCCTTCTCATCAAACAATAAAACTTGACGATCACAAGTAGCTATGGCCAATTTGTGATTGTTTGGCGACCAGCACAGTCCAGCAATTTTGAAATCGCTATCCTTAAATGAAAAAAACAAATAATCAAATCTCAAAGTTGTTTTCACACAGTTCAATTACTAATAAAGAGTGTAAATAGTTAATTTTGAACTCACTTGTGCTTCCAAAATAGTTTGCAAATACTTCAGCTCCATTATTTATCAAATGTCTTTGACAACAATGATAGATGTCTCCATAATGGTTTGGGTTTGTTGTAAGTGATATTTCCATGGTAACCAATAGAAGCTGCTTAAAACATAATACAAAAGTGTTGTTTTTGATAGCAAAAATTGATAAAAATAGTAATAAATTATTTGACATGTTTTATTAATTTGATATATTCACCCAACAATGGTACTTGAATTATTTAAATAATACACTAAAGTGCAAATGTAGGTTATAACATAAAAACATATAGTTAAATATAAGTTTTATTCCAAATATTATTCAACTTCCTCATACAAATTCTTCTTAATAATCAAAGTTGTATTCAAAATATGATGAATCAAAGGTATGTACTCTAACAAAACCGTCTTCTCCGCCAGAACTGTAACTTTTACCATCTGGATGGAATGCGACACTATTAATTGGACCGAAATGCCCCTTCACTCTTCCAAATTCTTCTTCAAAGACCATATGGAAAAACCTAAAAGGAAATTAGACTGTATCACCCATTTTGAAAAAAATTCGCTCAATTACATCTCCTTCAAATTTAACTTATGAGAAGACATTTAGATATATTACATAAGTAAGTAATTCCAGTGAGATAAAAATTGTGTTATATAAAAGAAATATTGATTGTTACAAACCTTGAATCAAACTTTCCAACCCTGGTAGATGTAGTTGTTACATCCATAGCATCTTGACCACCACCTACTACTACATGATCTGCTATAGGACTTATGGCTGCTGAATTAACAGGTCTTTCAGTTTTGTAAGTCTTGAGAAGCAGCAAATCCTTGGCATCAAAAAGTTTAGCAGTGTGATCTTTTGAAGCAGTAATGAACATAGTTTGATTTTTATTCCACTGCATATCATTGATTAGTAAGTCATGTTCTTTCACTTTGTTGATTTGCTTACCAGTCTTAAAAAAATAAATTAACCACTAGATGAGTACTAAAAAAAAGAAAACTACTTACTTTTAGGTCCCATTGTATAAGTTCTCCATTTTCATGACCAGTAATAATACTTTCATCTAAATTATCCCATAAAATTGATGATACTCTAGGTCCAGATATGGGTATTCTCAAAATAGGTTGTTGACTACCTGTACTGTCATCTACTATCCTTGTATCAATAATAAAAATTTCACAAGGTTGTTTCATAGCTTTGTCAGTAGTATATACAGCCATATTAGCAGAATAACTGAACATACATGTTCTAACTGAAGAGGCAGATGGTATATTACCAATTTCTTTACCAGTTTCACAATCCCATATTTTGCAGGTATTGTCACCAGCACCTGACATAAATCTAGTAGAAGTCCAGTCTACGTCTATACACCAGATAGCACCTTGATGTCCATTGAAAGTACCTAATCGTTCACCATTTAAGGAATACCATACATCAGGTTTGTTACCTTTGGAAGCAGAAAATAAGAGGTCTCCTTCTCTGTTGTATTTTATTTGTGTGATGGCACGTTCGTGCCCTTGCAATATAATAGGTTTCTAAAAAAAATAAGGTTGAAAACGATAAGCTGATGTACTATAAATTTTAGGGTTAGTTTAGGAGCAATATGTTATAGGAAATTTCACTGTTGTTGCTAAATACTTTAAGCATTCATACCATTTCTTGAAATTATTCGTCTGCGAAGAATTAGATTATAAGCTATTACTTATTTCTATTAATTGAATTGTAATATGGTTTTTAGCTTTAGTCTCATTTAAACTATTTATAGAAGATAAGCTGTGTAGCTGTGACAAAATGGCAGGCTACCGTACCGAAAGAAAATGACGCAAAGCTAACTTCTTCTTCTTTTTTATTTAATTTACGTCAATCCAGGCCACATGACGATATGAAAAGAAGATTATGAAAAAAATATTCTATGATATTATCGATAGAAAGAGAAGAAGAATCAAGCATTCCATAATTTGAATAAAAACTAGTTTAATTTTCCTATTTAAAAAAAAATGTTATAAGAAATTGAAGAAAATGGAAAACAAGTTGAAAAAATATGAAAAAATCGAATTTCTTGGTGAAGGCCAGTTTGCAACAGTTTATAAAGCTAGAGATGTAGATACAGACAACATAGTGGCAGTAAAAAAGATTAAAATAGGAAGCCGCCAGGAAGCCCAAGATGGTATAAATAGAACAGCTCTTAGGGAAATAAAATTACTGCAAGAATTACATCATATAAACATTATTGGACTTTTAGATGTATTTGGTCATATGTCTAATGTATCTTTGGTTTTTGATTTTATGGATACTGATCTAGAAGTTGTCATTAAAGACAATACTATTATCTTAACTACAGCTAACATTAAGTCATACATTCTTCAAACACTTCATGGTTTGGAGTATCTTCATTTAAACTGGGTTAGTAATTTTATTCACAATATTTTATTTTATGAAGTAGATTATGGATTATTTTCATTGAATGTTATTGTTTTTTAGATTCTTCACAGAGATCTAAAACCTAATAATTTGCTGGTAAATTCAAGTGGAGTCCTAAAAGTAGGAGATTTCGGCTTAGCTAAATTGTATGGTTCACCTAATAGGATAAATACTCACCAAGTAGTTACAAGGTGGTATAGAGCACCTGAACTACTTTTTGGCGCCAAACAATACAGTACTTGTGTTGATATGTGGGCCGTTGGATGTATTTTAGCAGAATTGTTACTTCGAGTTCCGTTATTTCCAGGAGAATCAGACCTTGATCAGCTGACAAAAATTTTTGATGGTAAGAACTTTGTTAGTTATTTTGTCATTCATAATAAATACAACTCCCTAAATCTTACCTTTTCAGACTATGTATCTTATTTATTAATACAAAAATTATTTTTTAGTATTTGGTAATCCCACTGAGGAAAACTGGCCAGGCTTGAAAACTTTATCGGACTACATAGAATTTAAACCATTCAATCAGGTTCCACTAAAGTTAATATTTACTGCAGCTGGAGATGATTTATTAGATTTAATTCAAGCACTTTTGGTTTTGAATCCGATCAAGAGGAAAAGTTGTACAGAATGCTTACAAATGCCATTTTTTAGTAATAAACCTGCTCCGACTGTTGGATCAAAATTGCCACTTCCACAGAGTTTGAGAAAAATTAGAGATGCCGATAAACCCTCGTTAAAAAGAAAGTTAATGGATACTGCTGAGGGTGGAAGTTTGTCAAAACGTTTATTTTTCTGAAAAACATATCAAATACTAAGTTTGAATTTAAATTTAATTCAAAATTTGTGTTGGAAAATGGGATCGCTTAGATATTATCACTTGCTCAAGCTGGTCCACATTGTTATTGATTGATCCATTAAATATTAATTTTTTGATTTACAAATTGTTTTTAATATCCTTTAAATAGTAGATGAGATTTGTGTATTTTAAATTGTATTTAATAATTTTCACAGCCTAGTAACAATTTTATTCACTTGGAAAAATTCTTTAGTTATATAAGAGAGTTGTATTTTTTTCAACCACTGATGGGCTATAAAGAATAGACGGGTGATTAAACAAAAAAGATTTTGTTATCAGAAGTAATGTACAATGAATGCAGTTCTCTACATAATCACCTTGAGAATTGAGACATTTATCATATCTGTGAACAAGCTTTGCAATACCCTCCTCATGAAATGTTGCCGCTATTGATTGGGAGTGAGTTGTGACGGTGTTTTTGAGTTCCAAGTCATATGCCACTGGTTCAGTTCGGGAAAAAGATTAAAGTCACTTTGCGCTGTGTCGGGATGTGGGTGTTCAAAAATGTCCCATTTAAATTGCTGCAGGAGCCGGCTACTTGTGCACTGTGAGGACGGACATTGTCAAGGAGCAGAATGGGAGACTGGGATTTGAGCTTGAAGCTTAGGACTGTTTGTAGGTAAGTTATTTTATGTTGAATTTAGAGGATTTAAAAAAACTTAATAATAACAATATCTAATAAAATAAAATTACGCAGTTTTAAGTGAAAGAATATATTATTAATATTTAACTTGATAAATGTTTAGTTTTCTAACTTTCACTACTGTTACTTTCTTTGGAATTATCACTGCTTTCGTTTTTATGTGATTTCTTAATTTCTTCAGAACTATTTTCTTGAGAATCAGATTTATCGAATTTGAAAAAGTCTGGTAATCCTAGAATGTCTGATAATCCAGACAAATCATTACTATCAGAAGTGCTCACATTATGAGTTACTCTGACTTGTTTATTTGGAAGTAAAGGAAAGTTTGAACCTTCTAACGTTGGTGTACCATTTTTGAGCTTTGCAAGATTACCAAAATTGGCCGGAATAAATCCTGTAACTGATACTCCACTGACGCGTGTTTGATATGGTATTGGAATTTTGGACAAATCTACGAAGGTGTCGTTGTTTTCAGGATCGAAAAATGATATGTCGATTTGTTCGTGGCTGCAAGAAATGAAAACAAAAAATGATGAGGTGAGTTGAAATTTTAAATAAGTATACCAGGGTCGATTGAAAATTTAAAAGTGGTTTTTATTACTTACGTTTTATTATCAAAATCCGTGTAATTTCCAGCATCTGTTAAAATTCCAATTTCGTATTCAATAGTTTTTATGACAAATCTAAAACAAAAATAATTAAAATTATCATTTTTTTGCCATATAAAATAAATCTTACAGATTGGTTGAATTTCCGGATGTGCTTAAATTTTTCAAAACTACAAATTCTGGCAAATTTTCCAAATCTTCTGTTGTGTTTTTTGTTTCTGTAGATTCTCCCTCATCTTTGGGAATTTCTGTGAGTTCGTCTTTGGGTTGTAGAGGTACTGCGCTATTAAGTCCTAATAAACAAATTACTATTAAAGAGATTTGAAACATTTTTGTATAATTTTGTGTGGCGTAACGTTAACTGCGAGCGAAAATTCCACTATTAGTCTTTTATATATTTCTTTAATACTAATTTGATTAGCATGATGATGCATGGGTTTGATTTTAATACAAACATTTATTAGAAATATGTGCTAATTTACATACACATATGTTATTTTTTCTTTCTTATTGAACAAATGAATGTATATATAAGTATATATATTTAAAAGGTGCATATTATACAAGTCAGGTGATAATATTCCAAAAAGTTGTATGAATTGCTAAAAAAAATGTATAGGCCAGTCGGTATGGGTCATTTTAGACCAAAAGTACAAGTAATTAGCAATACGGCTGATTTTTTTTATAAGTACCTTGAAGTATGTAGATTAATATATAAAAAAGTTTACCAGTCTATCGATTTCCCAAATTATATAAAAAAGGGATAAACTTTTTTTTTGAAATTCTTTAATATATCACGCTGGGAGGAAGGTGGAGACGAATAAAAAATACCACCGTGTAGGGGAAGTGTTTTGCAATAAAAAAGAACTCCTGCGTTTTTTTCGTCCGATCAATGGTTTGTCCGTAAAAAATTCGGTAAACTATAGTTTGGCAAGTTTATCTGGAGCTACGCGGCGTCGGTAAGAGGCGAGGAAAAACATGGCGTTTATCTGTCAAACGTACAAATGGCGTACGGTACCTATTTTACCAAGTAAAACTGAAATTACAAAGGTAACTGACAATAGAAACGCCACTGGATAAATCAATATCAGTCAATTGACGAAGTGAGAGGGAAGATCTCACGCACGCGCTTGCCAATAAGAAGTCAGCTGGTCGATACAAATCACCAATTATGTAATTCGGAGGGTGTTGTCATTATGGTTTTCGTACAACGTTGCCAGAGCTTTAAGAAGCCCATAACAA
>CAJUYH010002631.1:0-38600 GCA_910591685.1 Galerucella tenella
AAAAAAAAAAAATATATATATATATATAATGATAATGATAAATTGAAGAACTTGAAACAAAGTGCTACAAAAAAGTTAGAAATTTTGGGCATACACATACACATACCCACATACATGGTTTTTTTGTACGACAGTAAGACAAAGTTTCGCAAAGTTCGTTTGTCCCGATTCGGGGCTAAGCATCGCAGCAATCTTTCGACCCTTTTGTCCTGCTTGAGCGCACACACAACTCTTGCTTTACCCGAAATCTCCGTAAGAATGTTGCGAGATTCATTCGAAACTTCTATGCCACTCCGATGTAGAGTCATTTCTTCTTTACTAAGTTTGGCACACAACAAACATTTACCGCGAATTATAGAGATACGGAGTTGGTTTAAGGGCCGGGTTCTGAAGAAATCTCATCACCACTTTTTGTTAATTAAGTTATATATGCCACCGCGAATTTGGGAAGGAAAAATAAAAGCGAGAGTCGTGTAATGGTCTGCGTCGATGTTAGGGGACAATGATGCGAAAGCGAGTAGTTGGAGATAAAAAAAAATACGAAACGATAATATTTCATTCGCTTGGCACTTGGGGTATCATTTTTCAGTACCTCAGCTCGTCTGGCAGTCATATCGGATCTCTATATCGTATAGTGACGTTAATGCTCCCCTTCTATTAAACCCCTCTCGTCTCTCCTACTGTTCCTTTTTTTTTTTTTTTTCGTTTTCGCCTATGCCTTTTTTTCATTCCATCCAGCCGTCTGCTGTCATCCAAATACCACTAGTGAAAATGCATTGCATACTGTAAATTTCGGATGCAAATGAGATACGCTGATACGCACCCAAATATAAATCCAAAAAAGCTCGAGGAATATTTATGTGTATTATCTGACGAACTATAGAAGCACCCGCCATACTTTTAATGGCTGGCATATCGCGGAGGATGAAAAGGCTATAGGTATAATCATTACCATATCATATCCAACTCATACAGCCAACATGAAACAAAATTCTCCTTTTTATATTTTTATTAAATATTTTTTTCTATTGAATTTCGCAGAGTAGTGAATAGTATGAAACTTTCGATTGGGTACTTATCTTTCGTCTGTCAGCTGACTCGGGAAGTCAGCTCATCGCGGACAAAGTTCGTGGTATACGAGAGACTACGGGCAAGGGTACTTCAAGAGTAATACTCGGCTCGACAACCACATTTTCCACTCCCAATCAAAGCTATTATAGAGCCTTCTGCTATTCCCATTCCAGTCGCCACTTTGTCCCAAACGTTACGCGAGGCGTAATAGAATGAGGGTGGTAGCAGTGGTGGTAGTCGATGGTGGTGGATATGTTTAAGGAGAGCATGGAGAGGAATAGAACTCAACTTCAAGCTTGGCCTCAAGCCAGCGTATATTCATTTCAGAAACTAGCCCCCAATCCACGGGGCCAATTATTTAATCAATTCCACCCTCTTAGCGGTCTTGACGACGTTCAGCCGCACGCTAACTCTTCCCTTCTTTGCCGCACTGTAGAGGAAGAGCCGTGCGATGAATAGAGGTAGAGTGGCGCTGATGAAAGGGGTTGTAGAAAGGAAATGGCAGGGCGACAGAGAGACCGCGAGAAGGACATATAGTCGTGAGGAAAAGAGAAGAAGGAGGGTAACAAGAGAAACGGACAATTGAAATCGCTTTTCCTTGTCTATTTTCCAGATCAAATCGTTGTCTCCAGTGAATTCACGATAGCGCACAATCCTTTTCTCTCGCTGCCTCTACAAATCGATTGTATTGTCGATGCTCCCTTTCGTTCTGGCTCTTTTACGTTGATCACCATCATCTCCAAACTCATTATTTACTTGTAGAATCCAAAAAGTTTTTTCCTGTATTTTTTATTTATTCCTCATTACTACAGAATAAAAAGAAAATTGTATAAGTTTGACTCATTCGGTTATTTATTTATTTATTTTATTGTTATTTTTATTTTTTTCATTTTATAACACAGTTACAAGAATTTTCGAGTGCAATTTAAATTGTAGCTCTATTTCTCGACTCCATTTTCATTTGGGTATAACATTTCCGGTCAATTTCCCAACTCCGGCCACGAGAGGCCTCATAGGAAGTAAATTCGTTGCGCACTCTGGGATCATTTCAACGCTTACGAACTCCCTTCCGTATCATTTCCTGTCGCGTTCTCTCTCTCCTATCGTGAGTTGTAGGTGAGATCTGGCTAATCCATATGACTATGTACATCAAAATACATACATATAAAGTTACTTGTATATCTCATAGCCTCTTGTTAACCTCCATACAAGTTTCGACTGTAGCTTATCATATGTTATACATTATTCATTTGTCATTTGTCATATAAATATTGACCAAGTTGTTACGTTAAAATTGCCCCACACAGCTTTACAATAATTCAAACAAAAATATATCCAATTATTTGAGTATGGAAGGACATGGCGACACAGGCCACTACCCATGAATTTAAGGTTCAAAATCGATGGAGCTATAGACATCATACACATAAATATCTATATATACATATATATATATATATATATATATATATAGATATAACTGGGCCGTGGCAATGAGACTGGGTGAGAGGATTCTGGCACGACGTAGCAGAAACTCCACAATTCGAGAACACTAAATCAGTCTGGTGCCCCATGAGGAATCATCCCCTGCCGTGTTATGGACGCTTAACCCCGCCGACCCGACATTAGGTGAGATTTTAAACAGAGATTGCACTGCGGCGATATATCCCACTGATTTTGTTGCCTTCGTCCTCTCTATTCCGCGCTTGGAAATTAAGGGTTATCTATATCCACAATCCCAGAGAGGGTATTGTTCTCTTCCTCACCCGGACCATATCTATGTACATCAGTCTTCTTTTTGAAGGGGGTGACAGTGCCGTCGTACAAACGTATTTCAGATCATCAACGAAATTCAATAGTGTCAAGGTAATTGCGAGGGTGAGTGAGACCAGGGGTGAATTGTTCAAGCTGATGTGGTGGCGCAAAATGTGAGAGACAATTTGAGTGGAGGGTCTCTTTGTGTGTGCCTGCATGCGGCTGTATATATATATATATATATATGTAGAATCGACGCGTGAACCTCCGTCATGAAATTATCTGTTATAAAAATGCATAAAGCAGTGAGTAGACAAGAACAAATATTTTATTCTCCATTCTTCTTGATAATAACAGTAAATAAATACAACTGACTGTCAAAGCCCTGACGAATTATTATCAAATCAATACATTTTATCAATTGCATTAATTTATACATGCCAATGATTGAACTTCAAGTTTTAAAGGGGGCAAAGTGGCATTATATTCTCCAGTACAAGTGAGATGGTGGAGGGGCTCTCTCTGACACAGGAAAACCCTCTTTGCGATCGCAATCAACCCGGTTTATGAGGCAATCAGTGTGTGGATGAGGTAGGTTTTAACACCCACCTCCACACCACTCCTTCTTCATTTCTCGCTCTTTGTCTGTACATATACACCACTCACTCACTTTATCGCTCACTTTTCACTCATTAAGAGTCAGACATTATGCGTTTATTTCTCCTGCGATAAGTAGAGTAATTTTCACAATAATGCGTAGAAAGTTGTGGCAGAATTAAAACAACAAACAAAAGGATGGCAGTGTTAATAATAACAATAGTGATAATAAAGTGACCCGAAACAATATAAAATGAACAATAACAATCATACGACAAGAAGATACATAAGTCGCTATATAAAAATACAGTGCGAGAAAAAAAAATGGTATAGGGTTAAAGTGGGTTTAAAACACACCCGACTCCCTTTCTCTCTTCCTTTCTTTCACTGCCATTTTTGTCCTACTGTTCTCTCGGTTAGTACTACGCTCTTTGTCCCTTTTGTGGTTTGTGCGTGAGGCAAAAGTGAAAATTCGTCGATGAAAAATATTGGTGGCCTTCCAAACAAAGCACTATGGATTTACCTATTTTCTCACAATCACTCTTTTTGTCGTTCTCTCTTCTCCTTTATCTATTGCACTCTGACGCATAAGAGATATAAATTGTCGTAAATAGATTTATGTACGTCTAAAATATCAAAAAAATAATATAAAGCAAGTCCAGGGTGTGATGATTGAGTGCTATTGACTCGCGATTTAATCAAAAATAGCAGACATTTATTTCTATAAAAAATTTCTCGATACAGATTTTAGATAGTGAAAATATTTGAATGATAAAAATTTTGCATTTGGTCTATTTCACATATGACTACATACGTAAATGTTCTCGAAGGAATTGAAACATATTCCTTCAGATCCATATTCTGATTCACTCAGAGAATGTATTTTATATACCTAAAATCCTACTGTTATTTTTTGGCCAGCGTTTCAGCCAAAATAAATAAAAGATAAACAAACTAAGATGCAAATAATCTGACATGAAATATAAAATGTAAATGCATATAATGTTGAGTTTAAATACATCAAGTGAACGTGTGCGGATACAGTATTGAGTGATGGTTTGTTATTAGTGGATGATAGATTAGTGCTGGAAGAGTTAGTCTGATTCCAAGGACGGTGAGTTAGAACATCGGTCAGAGGGTAGGCGGCAGCAAAGCGCTTAATACGTTGTAATGTGATCTATAAATTGAGTGATAGATTTACATTATGCCATGTCACATAGTTTGCAGCTGGTTTTGTGATGGATAATTGAGACAGATCACGATCAGCTTCATGCAACATCTGCTTAATGAATTTTTTCCATTTGACGATGTGCATTGTAACTGCACAACAAAGCACATGAGTAATACGTATTTGTTGTATTATCTACTGTGATACACACAACTTTTCTTCTGCAAATATAAATATATATATATATATATATAGAAGTATATACCACTCACTCACTTTGGACAAATCATCAAGGATCTTGATGATAACCACTGTAAGACTCTTTCTAGCTCAATCAAATAACACGCACTGGTACTTCAAATACGTATTACTCAATCAACTCATCCAGCTGCACTTGCTAAGCCTGATTGTGAACAAGCAGATATGTATATTATAATTTTACGGTTAATTGACCATGGCGGAAAATTGAATTGCTCACATAATAGGATGAGAATGGCACGGTATAATGAAATTCATGTACACATATATTTATACAGTATTTGTTGATACATATTACATTTACTTGGCATAACCCCCGCTATTATACAATAAATTATCGACACAATTGCTTCTCAAAGTTTATATGCCTCTACATGGGTATACTATAATATGATTTCATTACAATTAGAACTGTAACGTGGTGTGTAAAAGCCTACTAGAGATCATAAATTTACATTGCGATGTTTAACTTTGTATTCGCAATGAATCTATGTATACTTATGTTTAAACTCACCGTGAGTATATATTGATTATCATATGTTTTCATTCTTGCTGAACATATAAATGAATTATTTGTAATTATATACGCAAACATATATATGAATAATACTTGTGCATTAAGTTCATCGATTTTGAAATAATGTATATGCTTGACAATGTTGTAAAATAATTTATATTTCATGCTGTTGTGGAATTAAGTCACTGAACCATGCTTGCATCTTGCAAGTTAGTAATGAGACATCTTGACAGAGTGAGCCGGAACAGACAGATGACACTGCTTGTCTGTCAGCATCACATCGCTCGCAGTACACTGTGAAGCGCAGGAATACACAAATATACTTGGATTCCTTCACCGAAGAAATTGACTCAGTGGCTCGATGATAATAACTTTGAAAAGTGTTTGCATTGTTTGCATTGTTTGCATCCTTGTTGAATTTTGGTAGTCTTTATCCTCTCACTTTCTCTTTCTTCTACTGTTCAAACTCTTGAGAAAATGTTGGACGTAAAATGGAATTTCCTGTTTTTACAAGGATCTTGAGCAGAAGTTTTTTTTTTTAATTTCATCCGCGTGTGATTAAGGAGGGATTAAGATTTTTTTATTGTTTTAAAGTAATATTCAACTCTAATCTCTAAGCACTAATAAGTTGTTAAATTCTTTTTTCTTGCATCCTGAAAAAAATGCAAATTGATGGTTACTCCTATAGCCTATGATATGTCAATACGGTCCATTATTTGCGAAAATGTAGCCTCTGGCAACTTTGATTTTTCGCTTTGTAGGATTTCAAAATTCAAATAAGTCAGTTCGGTCCCGATTTTCATGACATTATATGTGTTGTGACTTGACCTATAGTAGATTGCAAAGAGTGACAGAATCATTGGACCCAATACTGAATAAATTATCTACAAAAAATCTTATCACGATATATTTGACGTATTTATTTACCGTGAAACTGTCTTGAATGATAGTATACACATATATTACCGTGTACCAATAAAAAAAGATATTTTTTTATCTCACTCTTGACACCGAGAATAATTGTTTTATATAGAAAAAAAAAATCCATGGAAAAAATTAGTTCAGCCGTGCGACTGTAAAAACTTTTACGTCACAAATGTTTTGTTCAATTTTGAGTTGAATTACGACAAATAGATATAAAATTTATGAATAAAAAAAAAAGGCAATACAAATAAACAAAAGTGTTTTTTGTTCACATCACATTGTATTAATCTCTGATGTTGTAAATATTTTGCTCAACAGAATGATGTTTATCAGTTGCAAAATTAGTTATATTATAATTAACATATTGCGTGCTAAAAACCATAAGGGCGTATAATGTATTACATCAAATTACGTCTCGCTCAATTTTCTGAAACCAAAAAAAAAAAAACGTATTTGTATTCTGTTCTATATAAAATGCACCCCTGAGACGTACCTTTTATTTGAATAAAATCATAACAGCGCATGGTACTTATACGTCTCCACGGTCTCCATGACTTCAATATCAATTGAATAATTTCATATTGTATTAGGATGTATCTATACAACTTCTTTCTTCCGTTCTTTTCACAAACAACAATATCTAGCAAATAATCCGATTCCCATACAAGAGTCGACTTATATCATAAAACATACAATTAAGTAGTTCTATCCAGCTTTTTTTTTTTTTTTTTTATAAAGTACATATATTATATTTTGCTTGTGAATGAAAGTAAATTTTTGCGTCAAGAAAAAACAAAGTTCCGCAAATACATATTTATTAATTAATTATCTCAATAATTTACATTACTGTATAATGAACAATCAGAATTGAAGGACTTAGTGATCTCCTGTGATTCCAAAACATTAGCAAAAATCAACGTCGCGACATTATAAAATTCTGAACAATGGACTACTATGCCAGGATTTTCGAACTATTTGGCTATCTTCGTTGAATTGCGTTGATTGTTTTATCGTTTACCGGAAACATTTAAAAGAAAAGTGATATATTCCTCCACTTCAAAGACATTGCTTCGTTTTTTTTTTATCTTTGATCCGTCGGAAATAAAAAATATTTTCATTAAAGTATTAATGTCCACAGGGTATTTCACTGCATACACATTTTTGCCATTAGTTATTACATATTCAGTCAAAAGAAACATTTTACTAATGTCGTAAACACGCATATGCCTTCTTGTATAAGTCTTCATGTGTTCAAACACGCGAAATACACCAATAACCACATACAAAATCTCATCGCTCCAACATTAAATTTTACACTTGAGTTATACAACTGATTTTTTGCAAAGATTTTTACTTTTAATCACGCAGTGATATAAAGAATCTTTTTTTTTTTTAATCATATAAAGTAATTGCCTAAATTGATGAACGTAAAAAAAAAAAGAAGTACTTTTTCTTTCCGATTACACCACCAATATATTGGTATGTACTCATTTGAAAAATGTTACATGATATGCAGTAATTAACCACAACTGGCAATTTTATTTATGGAACTTGCAATGGTTTTCCGTATCAACTAGCAATATTTTAAATATCAAGAGTGAGTAGGTACGTAAAATATCTCGACAATCTATGTGACAGGCAAATGTAAAATCGAGTGAATTGTAATATTATAATCGTCAGAGACAAAGACAGTGATAGACATAAATGATCCACAAGACTCAAGACTTTTCTTCCAGGAAACATCAGTGATTCAATGTTCATCACCTATATGACAAGTAAGTGGTAAAAGAAACAGAAAAGACATCTTATGAAAATAAGAATGAAATTCCAAAAAATAAAATTGTAATGATATATGTTCTCGCAAATATTTTTAAATTTATTTGTCCGTGTATTGTATATTGTAATGAATGTCTTGCAATGACACTGCCAGAAAGAAACGGACACAAATTAAATGCAAAAAATAATGAAAATGTTTGTTACTTCCCTGGCATCTGTCAAGCCCAATCGGTCTATTTGAATAGCCCTAAAGCTCAGTTCCGCTCATACATAGTGGAGTCTAAGAGTACTACTCATCTGAATTTCAAATCGTTTAATGTGTATTTTCGGTGTCGGTGTTGCTTTCGCCCTTATTGACGCGTGTGTCAACGTAAAGTTTGAAATTTAAATTCACTCGCTCACAGAAACAAACTCTCACATGTTTACCATGCGTTTTAAAATCTAATTCTTTTAGTATTTCGTATCAATCAATGATTTTTTTTTTTTCATAGTCGACATCTGAGATTGGATGAAATAGTTTTTATTCTCACGTTAGTTCTATTTTGTTTTTTTTTTGTATTCAAAAAAAGCTGTCAAATCCCCTTCAGTCTTCTCTTTTTATCAAATAAATGTAAATGAAAATATCCGGTATAAAAAAGAATTGTGAATGGGAAATATAATAAAAATGAAATGAAAAACAAAGTGCGTCGGAGCAAAGAAGCGATATCAAAGGGAAAAAAACCAAGTACCAACACAATCAGCACTCAGCACTCGAAAACTCGACCTTAATCATTGTATTTCAAAGAAATGCGACGCCAAAGCACTACTTGCACTCTCAAGTATTTTGCTTCAATTTTATTATCCAATATGAGGTAAAGGTTAGATTACAAAAATTTATGCGGGTCTTTATATTCTCAACCATTCTCTTATTCTCGATTGTTCTACTGTGCGGCATCATCCCCACTTTATTTTAAACATTGACTTTTTTTTTCATATTCCTTCGGTTATAAATATAGAAATATTCGCATTATACCTACTCACAAACACTAATCGCCAATAATTCAAAAATGCAATATATATTTGATATTGCATGAATAATGTCAAAATGGATAGGAAACTCTTTGCTGGCATCTTCTAAATATTATATCAAATGTTTTCCACCATAATACTGAGATTATCGTGATTGTTCAATGGGTGATGGTGCAAACGAATGGAATCCACAACAAATGGGAAATACTACAGTGAACCTAACTATTGTAGTGGCACTATAAATCGGTATCTATAGATACTATGGTACATAGAGGGTGCCCACTGTCGAATAAATTGCAGTGGCAAATCGTATAGCATCAGCTGTTGTAGAAGACTGCCTACTTATTTAGAATATTGCCAGCATAGATCTGCATAAATTCATTGCAGGCAACGCGAATATTCTTCGCCTTCGTGTCGCGTCAACACAGTATACACACACACACAGTATATACCACTGAGTATATTGTATTTGTACATATCTATATTGTGAATCAACGTGGAAAAACACAAGAGAGAAAAAATAAATGAATACTTTGCGAGCTATAGAAGTACATCTTCTCGGTATGGCTGGCATATCACCCATACATTTCTATTAACATTTAATGCCGCTATATTTGCTAGTTAAAGGAGTAATGTGCATTTTACGACCACTCTTCCCCACTTTTATTATATTGATTTGCTATGTCGTGGAAAAAGAATAACAGTGTAAAAAATGGCGAAAAAACTCGTAAAATGTTTAATACTTGCGAAAGCGAACGCTCCTTTCAATCGGTTAATCTCGTTTATATTATATGAAATACATCATATCACATTTTCCATTGTGTTTTTGGAGCAATGCATCTACAATAGATGAACTAAAACAAATTTAATATGATTAAAAGTGTCCGCATCACTGTGGAAAAAATGAGAAACGTGGGGGGGAAATAAAAAAATCAGTATAGGATCGTGGACATTGAAGTATAAAGCTTCCGCGATTTTCGAATAAATATATATATATATATATATATATAGGCCAATGTTGAAATTCAAATACATATTCAAATTGAATTGTACGCGCTACCAAACACGTTGATTCGAAATGATTTGGTGGGTCAGCCCAAAATACATTGTGTCTATGACTCTTCGGCCGATGCCGCCGTCGCCTCTCAGCAATATCCATTTAGTATCCGTTGTCTACGGTCCAACTAATAGAAATGCTCGAACGAAAAGTTGGTGAAACACAATCGCTTTGCATACGTATCGATGTAATTTATCCTATTTCTGACAGATATATATATATTTATTTATTTACTTATACATATGCACAGATAATATTGCAATGAGAGCTTTTCACTTGACGTTAAATTCAGCAGCTCACCCTTAAAAATTTGCCAACTCTAAATGACAAATAGTACGATATTTTTCATTAACGTATATTAAATATGTTGCGATAATTATGTTTGATGGTTAAATAGCATTTTTTTAATATTTATATATTATTTTTTATCAATGTTTGGACAAACTTCACAATTACTTCTTTAACGTATTATGTTTCAATGTGAAATTATGTCTTCGTGTAAATATAATATCGTATTCACTATAATATTCATATTTTTATTTAAATATTCTCTTTTTAAAAATGGTTCGAATATTGAAATTGATAATAGACACTATTGGGAATATTATAGTAAAATTGATTATTAGACACATACTCAATAAACAGTAAATAGTCTTTAGTCGGTATGTTCCTTCAATTATTAAAATGTATCCTGTGAGCATTATTAATAATTCATTATTACATTAACCTGTATTAGTTCAACGTATTCGATCAATAACACTCGTTATCTTATCGTCACAGATTAAATTTCATTGCAATAATTTCAGTATTCTCTGTACAACGTTGACATATAACTTCAAAGATATATTGAAAGAAACAAATTCCAAACAAAAAATAATATAACATCAACATTGCGATTACGTAAAAAAAAAAAATAAATAAATAAATAAAGATTGAGGAAAAAATTAAAAAACGGAGAGAAGAAATGAACAAACGTACAAATATTATGTCACGCTTGTGAAATCCAACCGCCGCCATTTTCGTCCCGTTTGCCCCGTCGATACTGTAAAGCGTACTCGGTTTGAATACATTCAAATTAAATTAATATTTGCCGTGCACAAAACGCAATCGTTCACTCTCATATACCTCTACATACATAGATATATATATATATATATATATACCTAGATATATACACATACACATCATCTATATAGATATTATATTTATATACATATACAATGGCAGTTTCATTATGCTACGCGAATTGGTTCACCGCGCAACGTTGCACCCGTCAATGAATTTGCTAGAGCTAAAATGCGAATAAGGTTTATGCAATTATTTATGATGAACCGGTGCCCACTCATTCTATAGATTTTCACATGATTGCAATGGTAAAACCTAAGTTCAATATACCAATTCACTTCTCATACCACTTATTTGTTGGCCTGAGGTCGCGTCATATATACACATAGCAACGGTTATAATCAATGGTGTAACGAGCGGGTCCTACATTGTTTATTTTCTCGTTTTCACTCTGTCGTTCACTCTTTTATTTTTCTCCTCCCCCCTCACTTTGTCTCTCTCACTCTTCTCACCCGACGATGCGACATTTATCACAGTCAACCTTTTCTATCTCTCGCTCTCACTCTCTGTCCCTGTCTCACTTTCAATGTACTCTCTCGACCAGCTTTCACATCCCAAGTATCGATTACTTGCGGAAGGAGGAGCCGCGAATTCTGATTAAAATCAAACGAGTTCATCCCTGTGCCGGACACACCATACACACACTCACACACACACACATATATATATATATATATATATATACAATGCGATACGGCTGCCTTGTACAATTCCCACTCTATTGACACAAATATTTTTTTACGGTTCTGTGGTCACGTCAAATAGAATCACAAATAATAGGAAAACAATAACAACAAAAATCAAATCTATATCGTGATTTTTTCCTCTTTCTTGCCTCAAAAATATCACACGGGAATATCCAATTGTTTTGCAATAATAAATTGTTATGTTCACGGTTTCTCAAGTGCCTGTGCAATCATTTTGTTGCCACTACTCACTTTTATACTATTGTATTTAATACATATATATATATTACAGTCGAGCACGACATTCGCAATCTAATTTTCACCGGCGTTTAATCTTTATATACTGTGTTCCTCATTTTGTCATGCCGCGCGGCACGCGCGTGAGCTTTTTCACATTGTATACACTTTACCACCAACGCAGATTATGTGCTGATGGTAAAGTATATATACCAGTTGACTGAGTGCCAGCCAACGCTATATTTTTGTCTGTGCCGGTGTCCGATTTCTAATGCTGATGGTTCACTACAATTATTTCCGTCCTGTTTGCCATTTGAGTCCAGTACACAATAGTGCTTTTAAATATCAATTATCTCCAGATGGTTGTGTTTTACCGAGTTTCATAATACTATATGTATATATTATATGTACCGTATTTATTTCCCGCAGGGTGAGAGACTGTTTATATATTATCATCATCTACGTAACTTTAACTATAAGCCATCAATAACCTCTATCTCCCCATCCTGGTGAACGAATGTTCCAGGTGCGGCTGATGCTCGGGATCCTGTGTGTGAATAGATATAATATATTGCATACAAACTAGATACAGTAACTGCGGGGTAAGGAGTTGATTTTAGAGAAACAAAAATGAAAATAGGGTTATGGGCAAGTGATTCTCTGGAATTTTATATACCCAATTTTACATAATAAAAGCGAGTAATTTTACTAATCCGCCATCAATTTCAATATTTTTTTCCATTAAATCGAATGCCAGTATTTGTGTCCGTTTCTGGTCCAGTGACTTCTCACAATTTGAGATTGTTACGAATAATATTTGTAAAAAATCATTTTCCAATATTATTATCGAGTTCACCAATGTGCAAGCGTGTAATGAAACAATTGTTTGATATTTTTGTGCACAGATCCACCGAAGATTTTGATGAGACCGCGCTCGCAGCACGTGAAGACAGGTGGAATTGCGAGTTTTTACTGTAGTGCTCATGGAGCGCCACCGCCACAAATACACTGGCGCAAAAACGGCAAGAAACTTTCGAGTAAGTTTTGTGTCTTCTCTTCCTCTCTGCTATTTTCCTTGCTTTTCTCTACACCATTTGCCAACTGATCTTATTGTTTCTCTACCTTTCTCTTTACGACTGCTTCTCCTCACTCGAGTATTCGCCCGTCCGTTGCGCACCCACTTCCACTTCCAACCATCTTTGCTTCTCAAAACTCCATCTCAACTCTTCGCTTTCATCCAACGAGAAGGTCCAATGGACGAAAGAGAATCAGGAAGGATATACGCTACGCTGATTTCCGCCTTTGATTCCTCCGCTATCTATAAACACTCTCCAAGTCTCTTTGTAACTTTTCATCCATGCAATGTACTCATGTACAAAAAAAAAATTATTACTTTATAGAATTTTTACTTTTCTGTTTATTTATTTATTTATTTTTTGTCTGTTTTCTCTTTTTTCATACGTATTAAACAGCGGCGGCCACTCGATATATTACGAAAACGTATGCCAATGGAGCCTTGCTGCGAATTGATCCAGTGCGAGCACTAAGAGATGACGCTATGTGGGAATGCGTTGCTGAAAATGGTGTTGGTGATGCTGTTACCGCCGAAGCCAAACTCACTGTTCATGAACGTAAGTACAACTGAATTCACTAAAATAATATCTTGCTATTTTTGTATGAAATTATTCCTGATCAAATAGATAGAAAGTATTGATCAGTTTGTTCAGTACTTTTTCATCTTTCACATCAAACAAACATTGAAAATGAAGTCAATACGATTTCAATATATTTCACTCTTATCGAGCCCAGTTCTATAAATAATATATGGCTTCACACACTTGAACTGACTTGAATAAAGTTGGTAATCGCGTAAATTCCCCATTGTGATATTTATCCACAATTTAATAGGTTTTGTGTCTGATACATAAACTAAAAGATTTTCAGCTGTCTGAATATCGTTGAGATACATGGTCGGTGAAGGTGCAAGATTTAGTGGAGTGATATTGCTACGAATATATTCACCCACAATTTCAATTCATCTGCAATAAATTTTATCAATGGCGATATTTATTTTGCTGATTTGAAATCTATGTTGAAATTTACAAGTGGAATCATCGGTATTTTTTGTCGTAATATTTTTTCATTGACTGAAATTAATAATATTTGCAAGTGATCAATTTAAACATACATATGTATATCTAATAGGCGTAATAATACTTGATTCGTTTGGTAAAACACTATCTTCTGCAGATCATTCTCGAAATCGCTTATCCTTTTAAAAATAACGTATCATTCTAACGATAAGAGATATCTATATTAGAAGTAATTTTTTTTATATAGCACATAGCAATTCTTCAAGATCACCCCCTGTTGCGTTTGAATAAAAGGTTTTTTATTTTTTCTATTTGTTGTTTGCTGTAACTATATGGAGACCATTAAATGCTGCTAACTCCCGGTCATCAAAGCAACGTATGGCTGTTGTGTTTGCGTGCTATTATATCCCACCGCAATTCAACTGAACTTCCTCCTTCAATATTATTTATCGTCATTATCAAAACAGATATAAATAGAAAGTAATTGTGTCTAGGTACAATTGTTTGACTTATTGTATATTTGATGTCCGTCATGATAGGACTACTGTTGACCAACTGTTATTTTCTGTCAGATGAATTATGAACACCAGTTTTTTTTTCATTATTGTTTATTCACTGATGCTGTATTTAGAAATACTTCATTAATTAAATTATTTTGTATATGGATAAGAGTGTCGAGAGAGTTTATTTGATGTTTCTTTTTCGAATACATGACACCTTGATGAAAGTAGCTGAATATTCATGAACAGATTGAATTGACCGAATTTTTCAATATTTATAATACTTACCATGCAGTAGTATGAAACTTCATGAAATTCTTGCATTACTGTAGACTGATTCTTATAATTACATATTGCCCACCAATTATTTATTTATATTTGTTTGGATAACTGCTCGAAATTATGTCTGTGTTATTTTTTATAATTAAATTTGGCGGATCTACGTGTACACCCAATATTGTAGCCGCACTAAAATGCATTACTATATGTATATTGTGTAGTCATATTGTCTACTTATACTATTGACAATACTGGTTGAATTTTTTATTTTTTTTCCACATAAATAATTGCATTATAGCCAGTTGAAAACTCTATGAAGATAATATATGCAAGTGAGTCGCCATATTTTTCACATTTGGAAAATTGAAAATCGCCAAAATTTCGTTGAAGTTGATTGAATTTTGATCTAAATCAAAGCTGTTACATCTTCTATTATTAAATACGTGACAGAATGAAAAAAAAAAAAATCATACATCAATGTACACATGCATGAAATTCACTGCAAACACAGATATATATATATGTATCTATGTATGTATATTAACCATTTTTCGGTATATATTCTTTAAAAACAACTTCTTGAATAATTAATCACCCATGAGCTCATTCCGAGTTAATCCATAAAAGTTTAACCTGCCCCTATAGACATCCATGTTTCTCCATCTCACTTGGCACACAGCTGTCTCTCTTACTCGCCCATTTTTACGGAAGAACGAGCAGCTTAATGGCGCCCAGTCTGGTGGCCAAACGGAAGGTAGCTTAATGGAAAAGAAGTACTGCATTCCGAGAGGAGACGTTTTACCAAGCCCTCCCTTTTTCTCCTTTTCCTCGCCCCTTTCGGCTCATCCTCTCTTCGCCCACGTACGAGATCGCGTGAAATTTTGTGGGGCGAGGCTTAATTGGTTTCTCTCACTTTTAATTTAATTTAAGATGAACGAGCAATAGAATAGGATTTGGTGTGTCACCGCTAACAAAAAGATAGACACTGAAAAAGTAAAATCTTCCCCTCGCGTAATAATCTCAGTTTTACTTATACCTATAGTATATTTATATGTAATAATTATGTGATGGCGAAAGCTGTTAAAAAAAACGTACAAATCACATGAACTGTAAAATAATTATTTTTATCATTGAATCATTGAATTATATATATAGTTAGCCATGCGCATAAATAATATGTGCTATAACTTATTTTGCCATAATGATTGCAATAGTATATAATATATGAAATCTTGCATTGCACCATGGAATAGTAAAAATTTATGGATTCTATAAACAGAAATGGGGCAATTGTCATTTGCTTCAAGATTTTTTTTCACTCAATTGTTTTTTTATTTTTTTTTATTTTTTTTCTTTTTCGTTGATTGTTACTGAAATTAATGAAATGTTACAGTCAGAGATGAAAATAATTTTTAACTGTTATATCGAAGAAATTATAAAGATAAATTGGAATTAATTCGACGTTAAAGGAATCGGATCGTTTGATTCAATTAAATTAACCTTTAAAAATTAGTAAATTAAAAATGAGAATAATTCATTAAAAATTTTTGCTAGCCAGAATAGAAAATAGCGACATCCTATGCAATACCATTTTTTTTTTCACTTTGTATAGTAATAATTTATCGATTTATTTACTTAATTGATTACACTAAATTTGCAAAGAAATCAATTTCGCACAATATACACCAACACAATGGATTCTTATGTACATTGTGTACATAAGAATCCATTAAACGAAAGAAAAATTGATGTGAACTCATCTCTTTTTAATATAGATAAGAAATTTATTGCATACACCATAAATGCCATCCTCCACTTTTCACTGCACATTGGGTCATACAATATCAACTAACTTGATTTGAATTTAAAAGAAAATAAAAACAGCGAAGCAAATAAGAACATCATTGAGGACAAAAAAGAGGCGAACAATCGTGCAAATAAAGGTAGAAATAAACTATGATGACACCAAACGACATAGATAAAAGTTGAATGTAAACGTAAATACCACAGCGTACCTGGCGTCAGTTTGTCTACATATTGTGTGCTATGTTATACACATATTCTATGCATAGATGCGAGGTAAAGGGGATATTTGTTGTGAATAGGAGAAAAAAGCAAAGGACTTGAGTGTACTTGTGCGGTATGCATTGTACACACGTCGGGCTGCAACGGCAAAAATCGTCGACGACCATTACTGCTAACCACCACAGCATCGTCAGTGTGTTCACCTGATGCTCCAGACGTACCAGTAAAAATCTGAAAACCATTACAGCGCTATATATAAAGGTGTATCTGTATAGGAGGAGTTGCTACCATCCACTACTACAACTGCCATCACTGCTGAGAAAAGTGTTGAAATCTCTTGGCTACATATACGATCTTATTCGCGATACTGTTTTTTCCTACTGTTATCGCGACAAGTTTATCGTGGCAATTTTACTTTCCCTGCTGAATAAGATTTAAACCATACGTATATACATAATTCAGAAAAGTGAAATAGGAAGATCTTACTTTGGAAAGATGGCTGTACGCAATACACACGAGTCATTGCTCATTGTGAGAGAGTTTCACATTTACAATTCTCACATATAGATATAATTACTTGGAGACGTAATAACTATTGTATATCTGTTATTAATCTTCAATAGCACAGACTCTTATACGAATTTTTTTTGTAATAGATGATCTAACTATGCATTAGTATTGCGTATATGATTTTGAACACTTCGTCAAGACTCATGTGAAATATTGCTATTATACTATATTGAAATATGGCAATTTTCTATTTGAAAGTATATTGGTGTATACCTGTAGAAAAAGAAAAGATTGAGCATATTTGTATCCATACAATATAACATTAAAACCGATTTTAACTCTCTATGCGACTTGATTTTATAAATTTACGACGTTATTGAATTATTCATTGAAATAGTAATGAGATAATAATGCATTTGTCTGCTATTCGCTAATTTACAATGGATATTTAATGATTTAATGGCGTCATGAAATATTTTTTTGGCTTTTAATCCTCATGTGAGAAAATTTTGCTACACTTTCGGCCTTAGCTGCAATGAAAAGTTTACGAATGTACTTACAGAGTGAAAAGTGTGTAAATAATACAGCAGTCTACTCTAACTTTCTTCCTTGGATAATTCATAATTTAAATACATCATCGATTATTTACGTAAATTTACAGACTAAACTCAATTCCTTTTAACATTTGAAATATTAATCCACTGTCTATTTATATTTCGTAATCACCGATATTTCATCAGTTTTACACTTATGATATGAGAAAATAAATTGAGGCAAATAAACTCGCCCGATATTTTTCATCATGATTGTTTTATTGATCGCATGAATCAGTTGAATAATTTTTTATAATTTTTATATTTGAATAATTCGAATAATGAAAGAAATAATATATAGCAGTTCATTATATATTTACATTCATGAAGAAAATACTATGTTACATTAAAAGGTATTACCTAGCAAGGTTTGTTGACATTCTTTACGTATTACTCGTCATCAGAATGGAATGTTCATATTTCTATACGCTACTTCCCCACAATAGATATCAATATCATTTTCTCGAGATATAAAAATCGTATCGAAATGTGCCATGGCAATTAATGAACCCCCGAGCATTCTTATGCTATGTGTAAAATTTCTGATTTTTTTATCATGCCACCCCTCAGATAACCCAGCTCATATTTTTTTCTTCGCAATATAATGTATGTATTTCCTTCGAAAATACATATTGTTATTTTACGCCAAAGTCGAAACAAAATTTGGTATAACAAATTATTATTAAATCAATAACAATTCACTTCCTATCATTTATTGATTTTTTCGGTCCAGCCATTTTCAAGATACTTCCACAATATATGACAGATCTCGACCCGGACAGCAGCTGAAAAGACATTATTCACATAGATTGCTTTCATAAACATTAAATTTTTATTTACATTATTGAAGATGGCATTTCACTGAATATTCATATTCACTTTTTTTATGTGTTTATTCGTTTATTATTGTAGAAAAATGCGATTATACGGATTATTATATGGCTTTCAGAATATTAGCCAAAATGAAAAAGTCGAAAAAAAGTTTTGCTCAACGCCGAAGATTGTGGCGGCGGTGATTAGTGACACGTGGCGTGGAAAGTGCAAATTACTTCCTTTATACTATCTATTATACCATATGTTCCAATATTCCAACTTAATTTCCAATTAATACTCATTGGCGCGGCGCATATACGCGCACGCGTCAATGTCTGTACATTTATAGGCGTGGCCTCCACTTTTCAATGGGAAGATACACTCTCATGCTCATTCTGTCTCATAGATCAATTAATTTCCATTAACTGTCTATAAGAGAATTTCGATGAATTTCTATCAAATTAAATTTGTTTCCGTTAAACATAGTGCATTATTGTGACGCTCACGTTTATCGCAATAAATATTTTCACCATATATAGAGAGATATTAATATTGACAATTACAATATATTAGCTATATATGGTAGAAAAACATCAACATATTGATAAAATACAATTTGTAATTGTGAAAAAATATACTGTGGAAATATTAAAAATTACAATAATCTCAAAATTTTACTGCTTGAATTCAACAAATTTCTAAGAATATTGAGTCATGTTAGCTTGACGGATTCGTCTTGACAGTTAATTACACGTTATGCGACTCTCATATTCATCCATCATTATTGACTTTTACATTTGAGTATATATATGTATGAGCTCGTATATATGAGCTGCATATGACAATTCATTGTAACAGATCATGTCAACTATTCATCTGCAGTTGCGAAACGAAAATCGTGTGACAAGTTGAGGAGCAGACTGTGACATGAAAAATACAAGTGAAAAAATTCTGACACACTGAATTTTCAACGACATGCATAGACTAGTGATAATGGTAAAGAAAATAAACGAAAAAAAAAAAAAAAAAAAGGCAAGTATCGCAACAGATGATAAAATACAGGATGAAATGTAGACATGTGTGAGTAAAGGGAACGAATATACATTGAACGTAATGTTGGGCGCCCAACACCAACGCAATTGTGACGTGAAAGAAAACCGAGTGCCGCAGGCAGACAATATTTACGCGGAGGCTACAAGGGGTGGAAATCTGTGTTTCAAGCATCAACTCTTCTGTTTCAACTACATATAGATTGTTGTCTTTGGGCCTCCGATTTTTTCCGTCATGTTCTCTTTTCTGCTTCTCATAAATCCCTCGCTTATATGAAGAACCCTCTCATGCTGAGTCGGCATGTTTGTCTACCAATGTAAACTCACCACCCTTACACCCGACAGTCAACGATATAATATAGGACTCTGCCAGATGTGTCTTTCACACCATTAGAAAATAAAAATATCTAAAACAATCTCATTTAAGTAAATCTAATTACGGAGGTTTCTTTTTCTTCTTGCTCTCATTTATGTATTGGCGGATACGATTTAATAAATTTGAAATTTCATTTGTAGTGCAATTACAGCAACCATGAAGTTAGAGGATTTTTACTGAGATATATATATAAATGTGTGATCTCGAGTATAAATTAAAAAATCGAATCGCAATGACAAGAGTCGAATTAAGAATTCTTCAATGATACGAATTCAAATGCTATCTAGTCAAACTTTTTTTTCTTAACTGGAAAAAATATAAAAATCATATATAAATTTTTTTATACATATTTACTCTCCTCGAGAAATTTAATTCAACTCGATGAAGGGCTTGCTTAATTAGCAATTAATTAGTATAGAAATTAGCTCGGAAAATTCGGTAAGTTGTGAAAAAGGGATGAGATACTTTTAACGTTTTTTCCTCACATTTTTTTCATGTTATCATCGCATTTATCGTATGCGCCAGACGGTGACAGTGGCAGCAGCTAGAAAACTATTCCAACAATTTAAGTTTTGCGGTGAATAGAGGGAGAGTCACATTACTCGTCTATATGTCACGAGAAACTCTTGGCTATGTTGAACACACGAAAGAAATGACCAAAAATGTCGTATCACAGTGTGATTAAGGGTTGTGAGTACTCATGGACGAATGTAGTGTCTGTGTGTTGCATGAATTTTTTAGTTCACGAATATTTCCAGTCTTATTCACATTATCATCAGCATTTTTCACATTTCCGTATCACTCTATATTTAAAATTATATAGCACTCTTTAAAAAATGTTGAATATAGGTTTTGATTAACCGCCATTGTCAGGTGTCAAATTATGCGCTGACATTGTAAATTCAATAATGAACGAAGTTATCTCTGTATGAAAAATAGCAATTCATACCCCATTTTTAAATGTATGGCGTACACATTGTTCTTTGACGTCAAACCAACGGGTGGCATTTTTCATTTATCTTCCATCTGAAAATATATTTCACATCAAACAGTAGTGATTGACATGATGGTTCTAATAACTCTTGAGTCTGTTATCTGCCGCTTACAGTATATTCTTCCGCTATATTCATAGCTTTCGTCGTTTCATCCATCTGTCTTTTTCAAATAAGTTCAAATTCTTTGCACCAGTCAGAAAATTACCATTCACACATTTCATACTCTATTTGATCAATAATTCGACAAAATAAAAACAATCATGAACATATTATCAGTTATACAAATTTATAGTTTTAAGATTTCTTGCAATAAATCGAGTGTTTACAGATATGAGTTAGTGTATGAAACAGTGAGTGCTCACATTATATCGTGTGACTAATTGTAAATCAATAGGGCCACTTATTTACCGCTCTATTTAGTGTTTAATCAGTTGGAAACATTTCAAAATAAGAAAAAAAAAAAATGAAATAACGTAGGATGAATTTTCAATATTTCAAAATTTATCGGTGTGATTTCGTGATTTTTTTCACTGTGCTGCTATGGAAATCCTTTGTGTTACTGATAACACGAAAATGAATATATTTGATGTGGAAAAAAAAATACCAATGAAAGAACATCGTGGATTCATCCAAACAATATCGATTATGAATATAATAATGCAATGTAACACAAAGGAACATATACAGTGAAAAATTTTATTTTTATAATAGACTTTCAATAATAATAATAATAATAATAATATTGGTAAAGCTTGTATGAGAAAGATATGAAAATAATATTGAAATTTCACAAAATAAATCATGACACTATATTGAACTAAACTGTGGTGGTTAAGACGATGATTTATACCCGAATTGAAACCAGTCTTTTAACCATGAAGGGTTTCACATACACAAGATCCTCAGTATATAACCATACCATATTTTTATGGATATGATTTTAAGGTACAGTCGATGATAACAGTATTGCACACAGCAAAAAACAGAAATATATTCCGTTTCATCTATTTCAACGCCATTCAGGTATATTCTTTACCGTTAAATCAGTCCTAGTTTTACGGTTCATCCCACCACCTACACCGTCGCTTTGGGATCTCATTTCATTGAAATCCATGATAGTCTGCACGGTCGCCTAACAGCAATTCTCTACGTGCATAACTGTGGAAAGCAACTCAATTCTATCCTCGCCACACCTATCGAGCCCATTCTGCAAGTGCTATATCAAATGGATCATGATTTCATGCTCCATTTCGGTTGCACCTCACCAACCCTTTTCAATTCTATCTCCACGATGCAGCATTCAATTTTTTCTCATATGTGTGAATTTCGCATTTAACATTGTGCCATTGAAAAAAAAAAAAAAAAAAAAAAATGATTGGAAGGGGTTGTCATTAAAAATATATTATAAATATAAAATATAATATAAACAATAATGTTGTAACCTTAAAAAAATTATTGATGATAATTGTTTTATATGATGCAAGAGAGAAATTAGCGAGGTACATGCGTACAGTTAAAAATATATAAATATTAAGAAAAATTCATTGAAATGATCAGAAATTATCCAGAGTCACGACACGTGTCGAATTTCTATGTAGGATTTATTGGCGTTACTCGTCACTACAACTTTAATAATGCCTAAGATCGTGTTGATTTTTTTTTATATTTCAATAACTATTACGAATTTAATAAAATTATATAGACAGTATCACGTAGGAATCGCCCATTTCCCGTCGATTGAACAAAGATATTTCATTTTAGAATTCGATTCGCGTTCTCGGCCTTTATCTTTCATCTTTACCGAAAAATTTTCGGGAAATATTTCGGACGGAAAATTAAAATTAAAAATAAATGGAACGATGAAATAATAAATGAAATACTCAACTAAAATATTTGTACTGTAACTGTATTTCATAATGTACTATTGATCTTGAGATAATTGTTAATTATGTAGTGATATTCAAATAGTTTGTAGAGAATGATAAATTTCCATTACAAACATCAATGCTATTTTATAATTCCCACTGATCTCTATCTATATTAAAATTGAATCGAATTCATTTCAATTCAATTCTTACCAGAAAGTAAAATGTCTTCAATTATCCCGAATCATTCCACTCTGAATTCAAACGGATACAATGAGTTTTTATTGGAATGTATAGGAATTTTTAAGCAGGGATATCTGATTTTATTGCTCTTTGTACTTAATATTCTCTCTGTTTGAGGTACACTTATCGCAACACATGTTCGCTCTCACACAAAATCCAGATTTTACGACTTTGTGCTTTTTTTTTTACCACCGTTGATCTCATTTTATTTCTTACCTGCTTTTTTCTTTTCACATAATTATTATCTTAGAAACTCCCTGTAGGGTACGTATGTATAGCGCGTAAAATTTTTTAAGTATTTGAATTATTATTTGCGGAAGCGAAATCTACTGCGCATTCCTATACGAGCCGTTATGATGTGCTAAGAAAAAAAAAATTGCGGATACAGTTTACGAGATATTAAACAATAATGTGGATTTTTTTTTTACATGAATTGTATATAGTACTTCGAGAGTTCTTATTTTTTTTATATCTTTAACCTTATCATACCCAAGACTATCTATTTAAAAATCTTAAATATATTTTGTTACATCTTCCCTTATACATAAAAATTGACAACCAATCGAATCTCTCTTCATATATGTAAATATATAAAATTTATTTTTCAAAAACCAAAACTTATAGCCAATATATAATAATATAAGTGAAAAGTACAATAATAATTATTACAATGTTATTATAATAATGAATTCTATTGAACATGTAAAATTGCATCAGTAGTCTCGTTGTCATACCATCGAAATTGCAATGTCACACTATTCATTTTGATTTCTATACAAAATACGTTCGTGGATTGAATCCATTTGCGAATATTCCACTTCCTCACTCATTGTATATTTTCCAAATATAAATGTATATAAATTATTATGAAATATTGTATATTATAACTTAACTTTATACGAAAACACTGCTCACATTCACTTGCACCAACAATTTCACGTTAAAAAAAAAAAATTATATACGATCATATACATATTATATAGATCTATAAATGATTATATATGGATTCATATATTTTTATATATAAAGTCATATAAAAACCTTTATATGATCATATATAAGTTATATGGAATCATATAATTCTATATATGATCACATATAAACTATATATGGATTCATAATACAATGGAAAAAAAATATATCTACTCTCACTCTGTATCTTTTCCACCATTCAATGAAATAGTCAAAGTGCTCGACAAAATAATAACGGAACAGGTATCTAGAATTATTGCAGTTTCACCTGTAGACACTGTAACTTTTATTTCTGATATTTAACCAACTATTGAACTCTGACCCACTAATTCTAAAACCGGATATTAATTTATTGGTTTACCCATTCAACAACCATCATTAAATCCTTTTAATAAGCGCAATGAAGTTTACTGTGATTGTCGCCCAAACTATCAGCATCGGATTTTAAATGAAAATAATTTGCCCCGAATCAGCATTTGGAATTCGGTGCATTATTTCTATTTCGTTATTTATTTATTCTTCTTCAACATCAATTGACCAATCGAAGCATTGATTACATCAACAGTAACTATTTTTTTTATTCATTTTTCGATTGACATTCCAGTAAACAAAAAAAAACAAATAGTGTCGATGTACTTTTGAATAAACACGAATCACCATTGTGCTGTCTTCACAGTCGTAAAACTAAATTTCTGATACTATTGAATGAATAAATTTTACACTACGGTTTCACATAACAAACCAACAAAAGGAGAAGCATAAGAGGCTGATACAGGAGCAACCAATCGACTGGAAAATCGTCTTTTTCCGGGAATTAGGAGCAAAAGAACCAAAAAAAAAAAAAGAAAAAAAGAAAAATCGAAACAGAAAAGGAAATATATATATATATGTATATAGGATCTAGAGTGTACTAACGCCTTATCTCTTTTTCTTTCATTTTATTGTCTACGCTACGTTGTCATGCGCCTCCAGAAATAAATTCGGTGTAAAACTCGCCTCCAGGGTACCGGTGGATTGGAGTTTATCTGTTGCATGATTGCCTTCTTCGCTACATATGTATACGCAACAGCAGTATTGAGGGATGAAGTGAGGAACATGAGGATGAGTTGAAACAACTCTATAAATTTTATCATGATATGCTATTGAGCACCGTGCATGTAAGCTGCAATAGCACTTGGATGATTTATTTATAGCAATGTCAGTGCTTTCGATTCATCCACCCAAATATATACATATATATATATATATATATATATATATATACATACATAGTTGGAAGAACAGGAGGATTGTCACTTGACTTTTGTATTTTGAAAAGTATCGCACCATTTCTTTACATTAAAAAATCATTATAACGTTATGTATTCTTTTGAAAATATATACATGAGAATTTGTATATAAAAATATATGCTGGATGTGCACGTACATGTTTGTAGATGTTTGACATATTTATTTCATACATCTTGCTATATGAACGTATATATTTTGTTCATACCTATCATTTATATATAAATAAAAAATTTATGTCAACAAAAAAAAAATATATTCAAATCAATTCTTCATTTTGTGATATCTTAGAAATGTTTGGCCATCATCAAAATCAGCGGGGATAATTTCCCTCACTCTCATTATATCATGTGACTCTTTGTTGGAGAAGTTCCCTCACTCTCGTTTACCGCCACGTCCTGCGACTGCGTATCTATAGCTTGGTCTCGATCTGGGCTAACTTGGTGGGGTTTCCTTTATCATGTAGACTTCTCGGAACCCACAACCATGAGCATGAAACGATAGAGAAAATCTATTGTATGTTACATATAGTCAGTACTTTTTTTATGTATATATACTCCGGCTATTTTACAATAGCAATTTACTTTATATGTGAAATATATGTATTTAACATTTATTTTATAGCCAGAAACAATTTTTATTTTTGATAATGAAAAAATATTGTGATAGTTGTTAGAATATATATTGCATATATTTTTTCTAATGTATTTTTCTTCAGAATTACATATGGCAGCATAATCTTTTTGCTACTGATAAAATTAGGGACGAAAAATTAATTGTCATACTCAAAATCATAAATATTATAAAAAGTTAATTTCGTACGGAATTTTTTGAAAATTACGAATTTGATGAATCATCTCCTGTAATTATACGATTGAGGAAACAATTTCAACCCGTGTTCCCGGAACTGCAAGTGTGCGGCTTCCGTAGGGTGTGTCCCACTATGTCGTTTTTCCATCTTGCTGTATTGCTATGTTTTCCCTTTCTTCACTTTATTCAGTATACTTCAAAAACATGCCATTGATCCATATTCCTGAATATTCACGGAGGATTCCAAACGTATGGGTAGATTTTGTGTATTTTTTTTTTTTTATACCACTCTCCTCTACCGCCAACGTGAATAAATTACAATTTGCTTGTTTGTAACGTTTTCATTTCCAACCTACGCGACGCAACAATTAAAATATATAGTAGATGCGGAATAAAGAGTGGGGGCAGTAAAGAAAGAGAAAAGAAAAAAAATACAATAACGTATACAGCGCATTCTTATTATCTTTCGTCCGAGGGCAAAAAAATATGTCCTACAATTTTCGTCATTATTCTTCTTCGTGCATGATATGACTTTGTCACACTTACAAATCGCGTCTACAACAAAAACAAAGGTTCTTCAATACAATTTTCGCACGATATAATAGTTGAAAATATTTCTAATTTATATATTTTTGTTTGACCTACTGAATTAAAAACCACAAAAAAAAACAAAATGTATATAACGCTACAGTATAAATTGACACATGGTAGGTTGCATTTTGTATGATACTTGAAGTAGACTAATTGCGATATTGTGTCATCTGCTTTGTACATAGTTGAAAGTGGAAAAAATATATATTGTTGAACGTAATATTGCAAATTGTGTAAAAATAATTGACGTTGACGCAATAAGAAATATCTACAAAAAATAAAAAAAGAACAAATGCAACGAACATGCATCGTATAATAAAATATTCATCAATATAACTGCGCTCATGAAATGATGAAAATCGAATTTTTCTTAAGCGACACATTTAATTTTTCAATGGTAAATTACAGATTGGCAACGGTAACAGTGAGCCGTTTAATTTTTTATTTTTCATCCATTACTTTCGTATCGAATTTTATAAATATACTGCAACTTTAATGTATACGCTGTACACTTTTAGCTTAATGGGATTGCAACACAATGAACAATTATATTTTCCTTGAAGATATCGAAAGAACGTTGAACAAGATTTTCAACTAACGAGGTGCAAGAAATGTGAGAGGATAAAATTATCTTTTAGTCAATAAAGAGAATGGATAATAATATTCGATAAGGATCATTCTCGTGGTGGGATCCTTTGTCTCGATATTAGACTTTAAGTGAATGATGAGGGTAGTAACGTTAACGTCGTCATCCTACATACACACCATGTCTGTCTCCATCGTCAACTATTCCGCACCGCACTTATTCCTCAACTCATCTGCTGATCTTAATCACCTCGTCTTCTTGTATCTATAGCATATTGTGCCCTCGCTCACTGTCGCCAATCCACTCGGATTTCCTTACTGCCATTCTCCACATTTTCTAATATTCGTCGTCTTTCTGACGAGCACAGTCCTTATGAATTAGTCAATTATAATCTATTTAAATGAACGATAGTAAAAAATAATACGAGCATGAAATTCAGAGATGTCGTTGAAAAATAATTATTTAATTAGTATAAATGCCGTTTTTTTTTTCATTAATATATTTATCTTTTGTATTTCGTTTGATTGCAATAATACGAAATGTTAATCATGTTAGTTTGTTTCAGTTTATAGTTTTTTTTTTATGCATTTTTAAGCTAAAATTGATTCAATTTAATTCTCCATATCATTCTGAGGGAAGAAAAAAAAAATATATAACAATTCCCTTTTTTTTTACGCGGTAGTTTAATAATTATAATCAATTTTTTCTTTAATGTGCCTCTTTCTATACGCCTTTTTTTTTTATGGTAAAAACCGGTGTCCAATTCCGTCATGCACTGCATAAAAGATCGTTTTTTTTATTTTAAATAGTGTAAAAAATGTGCAAGTATATGTTTATACATATTTTTATACAACAGTGTTGAATGGAAATATAAAGAAAAAGAGGAAGATAAGTTGTAAAAAGTGGACAATATAAATAAATAGTCAGGCGGGATTAAAGAGTGTTCAAACATAGTGATGAAGAGTTTCAACATTCACCATGTTTGCATGTATATATAATATTTATACTAAAGAAATTACACGAACAAAAATGAACATTCAACTTTAATTAGTTAATAAGTTCATAATGAAAATCAATATCGGCAAATTTATACAGTATCGTCAACGTCGTTTATGACTCCATATCCCCTATACTTGAAAATACATTGTAATAAGACAATTATTGTATAGAAAATTCTCAGCACATCAACAATATATATATATATATTAATCAATACATCTATATCTATCATTGAACACAGGTACCAATAAATTAATATAGTATTCCTGTATCATCTATTGTGGATACCAGTCAAATCATGACAACACAACAGAATGTGATCGACAGTTACGTGGAATGCTTTACTTGAAGCTGTCTACTGTCAATCACAAGTTGTAACATTAAGGCTTCCACAACGTCATCCCCTCCCCTTTCCTATAAGCTATTGTTACAGTATTACTGGTACTTATGCACTACCAATCCTGAATGGTTCCTTGTACTACAGACATGTATCAATCGTTCACGCGTGTGTGCTCCCACACTAATGAGCCAAAACATGCTGAGGCTACGGGTTGAGAGTTTGGTTGTGGGTAAGCGCACAATCCATTGGGATAACGTAAGTGCACTCTCTATATATGCACATTCATTTGATATATATCTACATATTCCATATTGTAGATATATCAATAATCATTCAATACGTATATACTCAATGACATTGAATGTACTTCAATGACATTCAATACATGAAACTTGCAACTATTTAGTAGTGAATTGTTGGAATAATATATCCAATCGCTATGAAGCAAAGTAGATAATAAACTGTATATTATTACGTTTTAATTTAACTCTAAAATAATAATGAAAAAGTATAAAATTTCACTGAATGAATATGAAAATATTTGGAAAGTGACACTCAGTTAAAATTGATTACTATTATTTATTTTATTAAACACTATCATTATCCAAAGTGGATATATATCCATGTGTGTATATGACATCATATGCACATACACTTGGTGAAAGTAGCCATTATGGCTTTTGATATTTATCTTTATACAAAATATAACTGTATAACTGAATATTAGCGGGCTACTTCATGCAATGGGTTTATCAGAATATATATTGGCGTTGACTTGAAATGGCGGCATAAGTCACAACGTACTCTACGTAATAGCCTATCTACGTCCCAGTGGCGGTCGAATCCTCTTCTGCCAAGAGCTTTTCTTCGTCCAACGGTGTAGACAGATATAAAGGATACTTTTTGCGGCTTACGAGACATCCACGACGCATTCTCCAACATCACTGCACTGTCTCACTTCTTTTCGTGAGCCATCTCTGTCCCTACGCCCTTGCGTCTCCTCTATCCGACATAAAAATTGCATTTCCAATTGCGCCTTTTCCACCCATTCGCCCACATCTTCTATTCTCCCATTTCTGTCATATTTCCCTTTACCTTACCGTGAAGCTTCACCTATACATTGCTGATACGTATCCATATTCTCGTGAACTGAGGGGTCACCTGCCACGCCCAGGTGTTCCCTTTCTGCCGTACCAACATATATGTCATGTACGACAGGTCATTGCAGTCGCATGAAGTCTCCCGCTTCAATAACACACACACACACACACACACATACACACACACTGCATACACTACCGTGTATACACGGTTATACCCAATTAGTCCTTGATGACGAACAAGCAATAAAAAAAAAATAATAATAATACACTTTTGATGAAAGACTCGACACAATACTCACGTTATAAAAACATTTAGTCAATTAGTTCAGAAAGACAATTGTTTAATGATTCATAAAATTGAAGATTATTCAAATTGGAAACATACATATACTCGTATATCTACATACGTATATATATATATGTAAGTTTGTATATATAGGGGATAATTTCGAATTCACTATATACACAATTGAGTGCTTTCAAGTCAATAATCTGTCATGATTGATGACTATTTGTAGACGTATCATCTCGTTTAGTAACGATTAGAGGGGACGGTCTGTTTTCTCTCATAATGTCCGGTTTGCTGTTCCATCTCCCTATCTCTTCAGTCTGTTGATATAAATATATATATATATATATATATATATATGGTTGTATATACAGCTAAATAAAGTTGCACAACAGCCCGCACACGTTCGAATGTTATTGCGTAATTGTATAGCCGCAATTAATAATTAGATGTACAATTGGGCATGAACAATCGGTACGTGTGATTCGATTTATCGAGACGCGCGCCACGTTGACTCCATGTCGCGTTGAATATCGATTTTAATAACGTCGCGTACTCTATCTCCACTGCATACGCTCAGTGAATTTACAGAGCGCGATGCATATTCCTTTCCATCATGGTATTACGCTGGTACTCACTCACACTGACGTAACTATCTGCATCTCATGGCCTCTGACCGATCTCTGAGGGACTCGTGGTGGCACATCTATACCAGCAGTGGCCTCTTCACTCTCATGACACCACACTCGAAGTCACGTACACCCGAGATCAAACCGAATTCCGTCATGGCTGACACGACGTTTGGTTTGTAGATAACATGTCACTTTTGACTGCCTCACAAATGGACAAGTGGCTGATCAATATCTTATCAAATAGAATATTATCTTTCATTCAGTCATTCATTCCAATGCCAAATTCACAAGTTTTATTTTTATTTTCTTGGTGGTTGTCATGTATATAATTCTAAATATTTATATTGACAGTAAATAATATAATGTTTCACGTGTCTTTACAGTCATTTTAATTCATAAAGTGAAATTGTCAAAAACTTACGTGATGCCAATAGTCATAGTGTTACTCACCAACTGCAATATTAAAAGTATTAAAATTTTTTATGCATGTAATATGTTCTATATCTATATTGATATATTACTATGGCAAATAAAATCTCATCATTGTTATTTGAATATTCAACTAATTATGAGACTAAAAAAAATCGATCAAATACAATACATGTTTAATTTAATAAAAACTTTTTGATATCATTTGTATCAACGTAAATATTCTTTTAGCTCTCGTAATTATCATCTGAAACCATTCAACAGAAATGGAAGTAATATGACAAAGATTGTAAGAAGCGCAAGTAAATTCACGATTTTTTTTTCTCTAGAAGAGCATTTTATCACTTGAAAAATATGCTTTAGTGTTTTTGACGCAAAAAATACATTTTTATTCAACATCAACTCTATCATTTATGCATGGGCTGCTGTATATTCTCTCGTCCTCTGCAGTCACTCGTACTATTTTCAACATGTTATTATATACATGCATACATTCTATTATTATATCCTCTTCTGTCGATGCCATTGTCTTTCCCGTTTCGTAAATATCCCTGTTTGTTCTTCACTTTTTCTTTTTTCTATATCTCATCGTAATGTTCTTTCTCTTATTTTCACGCCCGCATATACACTCATGTCAAACTTCCTGGATCTGAACAAACTCGTTGAATATTTTCGCGTAGCAGCACAACTCTATTTTCGTTCGTTTTCTGATCATCTTTGGTGCACGCTCTCACTCTCTCTCTCTCTCTTTTTCTCAACTTTTCATACTGAGGCAAAAACTTTAGCCGCAACTTTGGTCAACCCACATACTCTCTTGGGAACGTCTCGATAAAGATCGATAACCCGTGGCTTCCGTGAATTCAGTCTCACTCGATCGTGGAAGTAGAAATCGATGAATCAAATTCACCAGGGAATAGTTTCAAGCCACAAATCCTCGTGATAGTCCACACACCGACGAGTGGATATAAATAGACGAATGAGCTTTTACTGATACCTATGTGTATATATATATATATATGTATTTATTTATTTATGGCTATAAATAAAATGTGTATACTGTGTATACTATATAGTTGCACTGTAATTCAGTTCATCTTTGAAAATGGAAAAATGATCGGGAGACAACATCCGGATAAATTTTATGTTATGATTTTATAATAGAAATTGAAGAACAAACAACTCTAAATTCCTGACTGCAGAAACAGAATGCGAATTATGAATACATATTTGACTGAGTATACAGTTATATTCCCATGAACATATGTAGAAATGGGAAATATTATTGATTTATTTTGTGTGAGATACGAGTACTATTTACTGGTAGGTTCTATCCAGTTTATTTCAACACACTCGCACTCATCTCTTTGTCTTTTATTGTCATACACTCTGTATACTCGCAACTCAGTCATCTGGAAGCTACGGTTCTAGTATTATTTTATACATCCCCAACTTTATGAAGTGAAACAAATAAGAGTGCTTTTGATTTCATGCGTGATAGACAAAATTGTTTTGAGTATAAAAAATAACAGTTGAAATAGCACTAAATTCATACAACAGTCTCCCAACAGGTTTGAATAAGAGCAAAAAATATCTGGTGATTTAATATAGGAAAAAAGAAAAATGAAAAACATTATTTCTATTCACTCTCTGTGCATGGCCTTGAACAGTAATACTCAAAGGCTCACTCACGGTAGCTAAATTTAAAGGTCATGTTCTCTTATTTTGAAGTATTTCACAAAAAAAAAAATTAATTAATAATGTATAAAAATAATTTATAGAATGAATGTCCATAGTGATTCAACAACAAACACCTGCTGCTGTGTGGTTATTTATCCTCTCTATCTTTCTCCGTCTTCTTGTCTGTAAAAATTGTCAATACTAAAGCATATAGTATGATTAGGCCATTGGCACAGACTACACACACACACACACACATACACACTGTCGCGATAGGTCGCAAAGTAAACGAGGTCGAGCTTTCTACTCTGCCATCTCACCATTTCCTTTTCACTCTCATTCTTTTTTATTTATTTTTTTTTGTATATATACGGAATCATACGATCTCCATTTCCACGGGTGGCCATGGAGCCGTTTTGTGAAATAAAATATGAGTCCAAGACTGAATGTGGGTATGCACCGCGGCGCTGGCCGCGGTCTCCATATTTTCGCTTCACCCTTGTCCCCGTTCCCATTCTTATCTCACCCTCTTCACTGCTATTGCACAATATTTTTTTTTTCTTTTTCTTTTCATTTTTGGTTTAAAACTCTCTAGAGGCCACATCTCATGTTTCATCTCTTCCTTTCCCTCTTCTCTCATATCCGCCCCAGTCACCAAATATATTTTTTATTTATTTCATTCTTTTCTTCTATTCTACCATCTCTTTATGGTCACTTTTTGTCACTTTTTGTCACTTTTCACTGTAGTAATAATGCAGATACTAAACAAGTATATTACTAAATACCAGTGGGTGACACCTGTAGTTTGCTGATAATCACTATACTAGCAAAGCTTACGTATATTTAATACTACACAAGCTATTACTAATATGCACTACAAAATCTTGTCAGGTCCATAAAGATAAATGTCATACGAATCCGAAACAAACAAAGCCAATGGTGATCATATACATTATCTATTGACCGCCAAATGATCGATACTTTTTCACTGACAAACTCCACATTTTTTATTTTAACGGTGTTAAGATATCCCGTGAATTTCAGTTACATAGCTCGGTTTCCCCTTCATTTATTTATGGACAATTTTCCACAGCGATAGCATCGATATCAGCTTTAACTGTTCTGAGAGCTTTAGGTAAATCGTTTGGATAAGTATCCAATTTGCCATGTTGAAACAAACGGATATAAAGGCACTGTATTGTTGAGGAGTAGAGAGAAAAAAAAGAAACAATCATCCCTTTACTATGATAATTGTTTGTTACAAGACACGAGCTTACAATTTGAATGCATTTTCCAAAAGTAATAAGTTTCACTCGGATATACTTTGAGACACAGTGAGGGTCGGATCATGAGTATTGGTGTAGATGGTGATAGTGGTACTGTATGAGAGGAAAGAGTGAAAGCCGATCCGTTTTCTATGAAAGAGAGTGCTTGACGGTACAGAAAACTTTGATCTTACGTTATTACGGTCTCGAGGATGAGCGTCGGCCAGCTTTACTCCCACGTGATCGAATATTGCTGTGTATAAAAGCGATTTCTCAGTAGGAATGAAAATATGAAGTTTCTCAAATGAATTTTATTATTTTGAATGGAGAGAAAGTTGGAGAAACAGGAGAAAATCGTAGCACCTCATTTAATTGAAATGATTTGATATGTCGTGGTATTTTAGATTGATATAATTGTAAAGTTATATCGAAAAGATGTATATGAGATAAATATACGATATCTATACATATATATATATTAGTCATTATTATTTGAAGAGTTTGTGATTGTACAATCACTATTAGAAGCTTTTCGTTCAGCTATACATGTAGGATTTCACTTATTGTCTTATTTAATATATTTTGGAAAGAAACGTATTTTCAAAATGTATATGATGAACTGAATTCAGTGTTTTTTTTTTTTCAGCTTCTTATAAATCGGTATTCTACAAGTTTCTAGTTCAGGAATTTACAAATATTGACTTTGTGCTTTTGTTTACTAGTCTAGTTCGTAAAATTTCAACGCACAATAATCTAAATAATACATTCTCGAATTTTTTGATGTTATACATATATTCATATTTTTATTCATGACATTTTTGATTATACAGGATAACTTCTTTATAGCATACAGAGTAAAGATATCTATATATAAATAGTTACATCGGCGGTAGTAAAATCTAAAATAATAAAACTGCAATACGACAAACCTCACCGGAAATTTTAAATTATATACTTGCTCTCAATATCATCATATTTTATTTTTTTTCTTGCATTATGAGAACCAATCGAGTATGTAATATCAATCGAAAAGAATGGCCATAAATTTTTTTAATATAATCCAAGATTTTTTATGCATTCATGCAAACTTATTTATAAGAAAATATGCAATTGGAGTGAATGTCTCGTCGCATGCAAATAGTCTATACAAAAAGTCTCACCATAATCCATGTGTTCACTTAATTACAGCTAATCCATTACCGCCATTCGAGACTTGGCCTATCATGGCGTTCACACACACACACCCAATGTCGTTGGTTGAAACAGGCGGTGGTATCATGAGCTATTTCACTCACTGCCGCCTACCCATTCTACCCATCCCCGACAAATAAAAACTATTCAGCTCCCTCGTGCTTCGCATTTTTCCCGAATACCCGTCGTGTCCCCAATAAATTACAAGTCCATGCGAGCAAGCAAGATAGAGAATATGTCTCTCTTCTCTACCTCCCCTCCCCTCCCAACGTTTCATGCCTGTTTACCGTTTCGCATCACAACCCAGCCGGAAACGAGTTGTTCGCTTTTTCACCAGGACACCTCTCTGAGTGGCGCGCGTACACTCGGCCATTAGTTGGGCAATTAGTCTAGACGTCGTAGCCAAAATTCGCTTTGCAAATCGTTTGTCTGACAATAATACAATGCTACCACTATATTGTAGCGAAATAACGAGGAGACAATTAAAACATAACATAGCCCGCAAATGTGTGTTTTTAATAATTGCATTGTGGAAACAAACAGTATCGTACAGTGTCAAAGAGCAATATACAAGTGCTCTAATAAGATTTGCGTTACTTCTGCGTTTTTTTTTTTTTTTTTTCGTTTTCGTTTTTATTTATGCCATCAGATGGTATTTTATTTATTTGCTCGGTGGAAGAACAAATGAAAAGAAACTAGTATTAGTGTAAATAAATTTAGTATTACATAAACAGAGAGAACATGTGTAACTGTATAATGTGAAAATTACTAAAACAATAATAAACATAGAAATAATATAAGTATTCTATTGATTAACTTTGCATGTCTGTTCACGGTATTCCAACGACCCATACAATATATTAACAATACCAATGACCAATAAATAGATTAACTGATTAAATAACTAAATAGGTTAATATCTTTTTTCCATAATTAAATTTCACTATAAATATGTAGGATCAATCTAAAATGTAATAAATAATAATCAGGCGAATTATTTTTCCCATTTGTTTAATTTAATCACTATTAGTTGCATTAAAAGTCTTTTACAAATACGTTTCACTAAATGAGAGTCTACTGCACGCCTGTCTGACCTACCATGACTTCTTTCACTTCAAACCGTAATACTGTCTCACTTCTCTACCTTTACAAATGTTGCTTTGGCTATGGCTTTGGCAACAGCAGAGAGGTTTCTTTTTAAATTCGTCCATCCATGCCACCATTTTATCCATCCATCCAGCCACTGGCAATATGAAGGTATATACTGGTACACTATACATCTGGATGGCTAACTTCTTTTACATAACTTCCTTTCTTCGTTCACACGGGCACACATTTTTTTCTTATTCATATTTTTTATTCCATCCAACCTCATTGTAATGCATGTCCAACTGATAACACCGGCACCAACATTTTTCATTTTACTCTACCATTCATCTTTAGTCAAAATGCAACAAAAGAAAAACACATATATATATATATATGTAAAATAAAGTATATGACAAGAAATTAGTCAAGTATACATTTTATAGATAAAGCAGATGATATGGGTAATGAGAAAACGTGCGAAGCTATATAGCTGAATATGGTTATTACGGCTGTGGGAAAGTAAAGTGCCAATAACAATGATTAACGTCGAGGACACGGGCTCGATGGCGATGCATAAAATGTAGAAAGGGTCGACATAGAGTGCAACCAACCACCAGGCACACTTTATATAGCATAGAATGAGGCATTGGAGGGGTGAGAGGCCATGCAGTTGTAGAGGCGAGGCAAGCATAGAAGGACCCGTGTGGCCTCTGGGTTTTGGATCGATCCCGGCCATTCATATGGTAATGTAAGCAACTACCGGACCAAGAGCTGCTTGCCAGTACTGAGAAGACCTCGGCGCTCCTCTTCAACCTATATAGAAGAGTGTGGTGTATGTGTTGCCCTCAACCAATCCGCTCTTATTCCTAACTAGCCGCGGCGACGACCAACGGAGATACCGAGCCGCTCAGGAAACCAAACGATATGATCTATAGACCTGACGGCGCGATAATTTAAGCTTTAACGGGAATAAATCGTTGAAGAGAGGGAAGGAGGGCAGTCATCCGGATGGACGAGAGACAGTTTACCGGGGATTCTTGTTACACTTGGGTATTTTGAATTGATGTATTACCTCCTGCGTACATTGCAATGCTATATGGAATATAGGCACGGGACGGCGCTCAAATGTGCAGCTGAGAACAATGTTTGATGTAGGCCACGAGCAAAACTAATGCTGATGACGATAGTTGGGATTATCGATGAGAATTGAAACCACGTGATTGCTGGATTTCAGTTGATATATTCTATACAATAGATCAAGACCATGCCGAATAAGACTTGACAAAATGTTCAGACGTACATTGTTTCATCGTACAGTGATTTCCAAGTTGGATGTAGATGACAATAGGCAACTTGTTATATTGCGGTTGATTTTGGTTGGAAAGCTTTGGAATTGTTTTCAAATACATTCCATTAACGACAGATACAATTTAATTTGTGTGTATATGATAGAACTTAATGGTTCTGTTGAATATATACGTCAGTATTGTAAATATATATATTTAGCAGTTTCCATGTTGCCAACACGTACCTACATGTACAGAGTGGCGTGTGCCTGATCTTTGTAAATGTATAAATATAGAATATACAGCGGAGAACATCACCCCGCAAGTCCTGGAATCCATGAGACCAAACTGCAAAATTTCATTATCGTGGCAAAGTGCTGAGTAACATAGTTACTGCTCACAAAGCAACCTATGTGCAGCCTAGACACAACCGCAACGTCGGTTAGTGTGTCGAGCCGTCGTTTATGCGCTACCTCGTGTGTCTAAAGCTATTTAAAAATGGCAGTACGCTTTTGTCTGATGATATTGTAAATA
>CAJUYH010002632.1:0-38596 GCA_910591685.1 Galerucella tenella
AAAGCTTGTTAAAAAATCCACCCAAAAAATATGATTAATTATCTTTATCACTTGTTTTTCTGAAATGCACTAAACTTGGTCCCCGGCCAAAATGAAATTTTTCTATTACTCCTACCTTTCTTCGATTCCGGTGGTCCTAATTTGGTATCTGTATCTGATGTTCTCATTTTACCCAATTTGTTTAAAACTGATTCAGTTTCGCTGTAATCCCGGCTAAAATCATCGCTAGATATATTGGTTGGAAATTTTTGTTGTTCCTTTTCTTTGGTGTTCTCTTCTACCTCATTATTGATAGTTTTAGACACTGAAGTTGTCTTGCAACAAACTTGACAAATTTTTGTGTTCGGTTCATTCACAAAAGTACAATGCTCACATTCCCATTGGGTTCCTACTAGTTTAGAGGGGACCTCTTTAGGAATGTTGTCATATTCAGAACTAATTTCTTCATTAGCAACAACTTTTAAATGGTTATTGCTTCCTTCTGATAATTCGTCGTCAGTATCACTAGATGGAGTATGCAAACTTCTTTTACTCCTTGGTACAGAAGACTGTTTTTCAGGATAACTATTCCGCCCAGGTAGCTCCCTGGTCACAGAGGCACTCTCTCTTTTTGCTGAAAATCGACCACGTGAAGATCTCCTATCACTGAAAGTAGATCTACTGTCATCTCCATCCTCATCTTCAGTATCCTCGACATATTTTTTTCTACTTTTACGACTCATAGTTGATTTCCTGGATTTAATACTTTGTGTTGGAGAAGCTGGTCTTGAATGTTGAAATCCCGCTTGAGCACCAGGATGCATGTTACTCATTGACATTGAAAACGGTGGATACATAGGTACATTTGCTGGATTGTGCCAATGATTCATCCAAACAGGATTAACCATGTATCCTCTAGGAACCATATTATTTAAACTAAGGTTGCTACCGTGAAGCTGTTGGTCATATCCAAATTGGTTCATCCAAGGAGTATGGCAGCACGGAGGTGGGTAGTTTAAATTAGCAAGTGATTGTGCCTAAAAAAATAGAATATGGTTGTCAAAATTATATCAGCTGTTCTCTAAACTAACCTACCTGTTGTATAGGCACAAATCCTTGTTGTTGATGCATCATAGGATTAAAATTAGAAGTGTGGTCTGAAGCATCTCTTTCAGGAGTAGGACAAAACATATTATTAAATTTTCTTGAGGGATTTCTTCCTATGTCTGAGCCAGATACACTACCAGTTCTTCCTCTACCATTCCACTGTCCACCTTCTGATCCTGGGAATCCCAAATCTTTACTGGAATTCTAAACAAATTCTTTTTTTATCAAAACAAAACTCTAGAAATATTACAAATTTAGGTACCTGGTCAAAATCTGAAGATGCATTAGATAATGTTCCTCTCATCGCTAACTGGTGTTGCCTGTAACGTTGTTGTAAAGATGGACTTGGACTTGGAATAAGTCTGCTGTTCATATCAAATGTTGAAACATCAGATTGAAAAGCTGTAAGAAAATTAGATCAGGACCAATACATGGTACAAGATGACATACTCAACTTAATACTTACAATTTGGAGTCGGAGGTAGTGGTCTACTACCAAATGTATCTCTTTGAAAACTAGAAATTTTATCTTTAGAGGAAAAACCTCCATGACTTTCTCGTCTTGGCATTGTTGATGATCTGTTCACCTAAAATAAAAATTATATTATCGCTTCAAGATTTTAAAACTTTAAAAATGACGATTAAGCTAGTACAAATATGGTAAATAATCTAAAGAAACCACAAATTAAAAGTATGTTAATACCTAGTACATAAAAACCACATTTAAAGGCTTTGAATTTAGATGTTCTGCGAATAAAATTAGATCAATATTAAATTGCAAAAACTTGTAACACAGTTTATTTAAAGCTTAACAAATGCAAATGACTCAAATTGATAAACACATACATTATTATGATTTCTGTGAAATAGTTTTTTGATTATTATTATTCAAAAATAAAAGGGTTTTTATTGTTTATGATAAATTAATTCGTAAATAGTGTATTTTTCCAAATGCTTTAAATAAACAGTGTTTATTGCTGAACAATACAACAATATATTACCTGAGCATTCCTAGTTAGTACTGGACTGGGACAGGGAGAGGGTCCAATAGATTCAGCCCGGCGATGACGTCTCGGAGGTGGTACAGGTACTGAAATGGGTTGTCCCTTAGGTGGCAAAGGTGGTCGAATGTTTTCTTCTAGCCGCTAAAAATTAATGTTTACTTATATATTTTAATGGAGTAAGTAGGTAAATATGATAAAAGCCAAAGATTGTATTAACAAATTACTCACCCGTCTTGTATGTGATTGTCGTTTTGGGTGTCTGTGGTACATATCATCACAGGAAAGGCAGAATATTTGTTTACATTGGTCACAATGTACACCAGAAGCAGAAGAGCCACATAGTTGACAGTGCATTCCATCTTTTTTCCTATCTATAATAATTTAATATGAACAATCTACAAAATTGCTGATTTAAACTTACTATTAATATTTTTAGCTGGTAATGGAGGGGTAGCATTTGAATATTGTCCAAATTCTATAACTTCATAATCAGGTTCTTCTATTTTTTGTTTATTTTTCGATTGTAAGATTTTATTCTCTTCTTTTGGTACGGGTGGTGCTGGGATACCATTTCCTGTTTTAGTCTGTTGAAAAAAATTAAAATAAGGACTTACAAAGATTGTAAAATAAAAACACCAAATCAAATTCGCCAAAAGCCTACTTTTTCTCAGTAATTCCTTCCATCCTTCCAGCTCTTGAAAATAAAATATTATATTTCAATATCTTCTGTATGTTCCTTGTGGCATTACTTAATTCTTTTTTCTCCTATTTTTTTGGGGAATCAAACCACAATAATGTTTTTATATTTCGACGCTTCGGTAGCGTTCCCGCCATGTTTCCCGCTAAATATTTAGGTTTGTTGGAACAAATGCTAGAATCAGTTCGGAATTATACGACGCATGCGGGTCTGCACAGTACTGTTCGCACAAACTCCGAACTGCTCCGAACTGATAATGAGCAAACAAGAACTGTTCTTCAATTAGTTCGAGAACGGCTTTTTGACGCATGCGTATATAATAATTCCTCACTGATTAGGGAACTGTTCGGGAATCGTCCGGGAACTATTTGTTCGAGCAAACCTATTCTATTGCGCAAGCACAAATATGTTGAGCTTTTGAAATATCACATATTTGTTAAGAAAACTACACTAGTTCTATGATGTGAAATTTCGAATTTTCAACAGATTTTAATATTTTAGAGTTGGTATATCTGCATTTGTTTTGATGTTTTGGTGTGAGGTGTTTTTAATATGGCGAGTAAATTGACAAAAGTTGACAGTTTATGTTAATGAAAAAACACTAATTTTACATGTATTTCTCATGACGATGTTTACTTTACCAAATTTCTGTCGTGTTTGTCTAAAATATGATAAAAATCTTATAGATTTAGCACACATTGAAAATGAGCCAAGTGAAACATTAATGAGTAAACTTCAGCATTGTGTATCAGAAGTGGTGTGTATTCTATTAATTTTTTAATAATTAATTTAAATATTCATGCTAGAACATATACACAAGGCAATAAGGGCGTATAAAAGTTGCCAACTTTGAGTAACCAAACGTTTTGATTTTTAACAGTATTTTCTTTGAGTGATATAAAATATATAATGTTCAAAAATATCTTTTTAATTGCAATAATGTATTACTCATTTGTGTTTATGCGTAATATTATGGGTGATATCTTACAAAAGCTGAACTTGTATGACAATTACTTTTTTATTGCAATTTTAAAACATAAAATTTCATTAAAAGTGGATTCATATTAAAATTTTCACTTGAATTAAAAATTGTTCTGGGTACTATTTTAATAAATTTTGATTTTTAGGAATGGACAATTTTCAAACCCTTACTATGTCATCCCTGTATTAAAAAATTAAACATTGCATACAGTTTCAAGAAACAATGTGTACAATCTGCAGGAGTATTGAAAAACTACATAGAACTGGTAAAAGAATCTCAGAAAAAAAATGAATCACAAAGTGCAGTTAAAGCTGAAGGTGTCATACCAGCAACGGGAGGTGCTTACATGCTCCTCCCTAACCAAAAATATGTAAAAATTTTAGTAGGTGCTCAAAATCAAGGTACAAATACATTTCAAAATGTATTTTTGAATCTAATACCTGCAAATACATTAAATTCTGTAGTAGCACCCAATGTAGATACTACTAATGGAATTAAAACAAAGGATAATAATCAGAATGTATTTTTAAATCTTAATAACACCGTTCAAAAGTTTATACCTGTGTCACAAGTAGCTAAAACATCTCTTGAACCACAAAAGAGACTTCAAACAGTGAATCAAATTCTAACTGAAAGTAAAAGTGAAGAGTTGAGTGTGGAAATAGATCCCACTGTTTTTGGATTGGAAGAGGAGGAAACCACTCAAGAAGAGGAAGAAGATGAAGTAAATGATTATGATGAAGTTATATCCCAAGCAAAAATTAATCTAAAGGATATAAAAGTAACAAATGGAGAAAAAGTGCAAAATGGTAAACCAGAAGAAAAACATTATGTTCCTATATTACCTAAAAATAGTGAGGATTTTATTTCATCGGGTAAGTGTGAAAAGAACTACTTTGGCTCTCTAACTTGTTTTAATTATTTGTGTATTTTTTTTCAATATAGGTCAACATTTTCTGTTTGCTTCATTAGATGTCCCGGGGAAATTTAATTGTGAATCATGCCAAAAACCATTCGCCACGAAAAAGTTTCTGAAAGCCCATATTAACCAATTTCATTTAGGTAAATTACCATTTAAATGCCAACATTGTTATACAGAATTTGCTACCCGAAATGAGTATGAAGTGTGTGTGAAAACGCATAAAAAGGAAACTGAAGCATTAAACAAATCAATAACACTGCAAGATTTTAACTGCAATCCTACAAATTTAACAGATTTACAATTATCTGACATTGAAGCACTTATACAGCCATCAGAGAATGGAGAATATAATTGTGACGTATGCCGTAGGCCATTTAACAGTTCTACTGGACTCCTAAGGCATAAAGTAAGTAAAAGTTTATTCTATTCTAAAACCCTATAACTAAAATTTATATGATCTAATATTACAGGTACGCAAGCATAACCAAAAAAATAAGAAGAAGTATTTCATTAAAGGTATGAAAAATGCAAGATGTGATATATGTAATCGTGAATTTTCAACACAATCATATATGCAACTACACAGAAAGTTACATCTTCGTGATGACATTGGTTATAAATACAAAGTATTTGGAAAAAGTAAATATGGAGATATAGATAGGAATGGAAAACAAGACTATAATTCAGCGAAAGATGAAGAATTATGTATAGATGGTAATGTTGAAAGTTTAGATGTTACTCCAGATATATTTACGGAAGATGACAGCAATGAAGAAAAATATGATCCTTCAACAAGTACAGATATTAAAATGGATTTAGATGAAGACAATCATTCAGAAAATGAGACAGATGATGATGATGATGACGAAGGAGAGGAAGACTCAAAATTAACTATAAATCTAGATACAGATGTGATAAAGAAAGATGAAGAGAGTGATTAAGGTAAGTAATAATGATTATTAAATGATAATGAATGTGGTCTAATTATGCAATTTTATTGTATAACAAGGTCAGCCAAATATTCAAACTGATACCTAAAATTTTCTTTTAGAATATACCTAGGTAATCATCGCCATTGTCTGTCAAGACAATTTAAAAAGAAGTTACTGGATTTTTATTCTGATAATAGCAGGATTACGTTTCACAAAGAACTCAAATAAATTTTTGTAGATATATAATAATGTGATTTCAGCAAATAGGTATACCCCCTATAATTTTTAAATTTTTTTATAAAAAAAAAATCATTATGCAATAAATTAATATAATGTTTATTGTAAAAACATTTCGGGATATTCTTGAAATGTTTTTTTTTTTTGATAACGAGAATATCAACAAGGTATATGTTTAAAATTAATCGTATTTATTTTAAAGTGCATGTAAAATTGTAAATTTTGTTTGATATTAAAAAAAATCTATTCGCTCTCCCTCTTAATTGGAATTATTTACAATGTAAGTTGGCAATAATATTAATGCAATATATTTAGGGATCATTTAATATACACTGTGGGCCGAAATAAAGGAGTACAATTAAAAATGTACTCCTTTATTTCGGCCCACTGTGTACATTTTTGTAATATTTTAAAATGTTCATGTTTATAAATAATCTATTTTTTAAAATTGGGACTATGAATTTTATTAGCGTTATTTAATAAAACGATAATGTTATGGACCAAACGACTCAAAATTTGTAAATATTAAATAATAAAAGGAGGAAACATATTAACTGTAGTTGAAGTGACAATAATATTTTATGGTCATATAATATAATGTTTTCGGATAGTTTAAAATTGGGAGGGTAGAAGGAACTGTTTACAATTTTATATGCTTTTTGAAAAATGTCTCATTGCAACACAGTATTGGTATGTCTGGAGAAAGTAATTTTTTATGTTAAACAATGTGTCCAATTAGACTGATATGATTTTATTTCAAGTTTAAGACCATACAGAATAATTTTATTTTCATTAAACTATAAGAATATAAAAGTTTCCCATGTATGGTTCTGACTTAATTGGACACATTGTAAGTATATACTTTTTTTAAACGGTCTTTACAACGCAAACAAAATTGTGGTACATTGATATTACGTTTTTGAATAAAGGACAGTATTGTTGATAAAAGTTATTTCGAGAAATGGTAGCAAATGATAATATCAATAGGTTATTTTTCTAGAATAATAAACAAATCGAATACTGACGTAGTTTTAATTTTAAAATATAATTTAATAAAATATCAGTAACAATAACATATCAAAATAATTATTATTGTGTACAAAACTGTAAAGATCATATCAAAAATTCTTAAATAAATAAAATGAATTGTCCTTTTTGCAACATTACGTTTGTCAATGGATTCGATTAAGTTGAAAAATGACCAAAGCTTGAGTTTTGTTTTACATCGTCATACCTATTGATTAGATTAAATAATTAAGATTTTTTTTCTATTATAGCGCATATTATATAATCTTTATTTTTTATTATATACTTACATTAAGTTTTTATATATACCTGCAACCCTTGATAATCGTAAGACATTTTTTGTTATAATTTGTACATACCTATACTCTTTTGCTTTTCTACTTAACGAAAAGTTAAGTGCTTTCTTTCATGACTGACAAGCCCAAATTTTAAATTTTGCACTAATAGATAAGAAATAAAACGTTTTTTATGATTCATTATTTCATTTTTATTTTATACTCCTTATATATTAGCTAGACAACTGGAAGTACCTGAATAAATATAAAAATGCTATTTTAAGCAGCATCCAATTTTTGGTGTATTTAATAAACTTGTGTGCTATTTTCAACATACTAATAAAGTTAAATTTTCTGACAATTAGAAGACCGATGATGGATTATTAAAGAAAGTAATTAAGGATAATAGTAAAAACTCTTCAAGTATTTTCCATATTCATTAAACAAGAAAAGAAACTCACCATCCATTGGGGCATATTTCTTGCCATTCTAAGCCTAGTGGAAGGATTGGATATATGCATCGGCTTCCATTTTTCACCCTTATTCTATAAAAAAAATATATTGCTGTATATTGTTATAACACACTTGAAGCAGCTTTCCACTTGATATATGTTCCTTTTTTTATCAAATATATTGAAATATTTTCTATCTTAGATATTATTATGAAATAGCTAAGAGAATTAAATTTCCTTGAAATAATTTATACCTACTTTTATGAACTCCTGGTTTATATGGTTTATACAAAAAATTATAAGCCTGCATATACACAATAACAATTGAATTAATGACGTGCTTTTAAAAATCCCGAAAAAGTAGGTAAAGGTAAAAATAATAACTTACATTCATTACGCTACAAATTTCCTAGGAAAAAAATAGCAACTTGGATGCACAGAGAATCACAAAACCGATGCTGTTCAACCGGTGACTGTACGTCGTTCTAATATTAGGTAAGCCAAGAGACTTGATAGTTTGCCAAAAGTTTAAGAGAGTATAAATACAACATTCTTGAGTATTTTAATTTTAGGATCATAGTACTTTCCGGGGAAACGTTAACAAAATCTAGATCAATATGCAGTTTAAAATAAGTTGGCAATAATTTTACTTCCGCTTTACCTAGTTATATATTTGTTTTATTTTCTTATTGTTTAATTTGAATCGTTTCTATTTGGTTTTATTTATATTCAATTATAGTATAGATCAATCAAAAATAACTTTCAACGTTCAGGCGATTCGGTGCATATAAATATGATTTGATTGTAGATTTTGAACCAAATCAACAAAACTTTGCTTTACGCTAACTTTAAACCAAAAATGTATGTTTTAGTGACATCTACAGCTCGACATCTCAACTATACATAAGGTTTGTTCGAATAATTAGTTCGCGGACGATTCCAGAATTGCGTTCTTGTTTGTTCGAACAGTTTGTTAGTTCATATCAGTTCGGAGCTGCACCGAACAGTACTTTGCAGACCCGCATGCGCCATATAGTTCCGAGCTGATCCTCGCCAGTTCTAGCATTTGTTCGAACAAACCTTTTAGCGCATGCGAACTAGCAATGTGTATGAAAAGTGACATCACAGAGTGACATTGACATAATAGAAGTTGAATCAAAACCGGGAGGTATTTTTCAAATAATAATTAAATAAAATACATATTATTATGACTATTTTAGTAACAATAATTTGTGTATTGATTAGTTTTAATATAGTACATTCGTATGATGGTACAATAACTGAAGAACTATTGATAAAACCTCTTCACAGCCAACAAGTTTACAATCATTTTCAATTTTCTACCAAATGGGATATAGATCCAGACACAGAAACATGTAAATATTAAAACACACACTTCTATCGGCTTTGTATTCATTTACAAAACTCAATTTTTGTGCAATACCATTCATTTTTAGATCGACACAGTCCTTTATTTCCAAGACCAATAGGCGAATTAATACAACGATTTGGCATTCAAGAGTTACATATATCCCTCACATCAGGTTTATGGAGATATGAAAATTGGGGTTATCCAGTAGAAGATGCTCCTACTGGTGCTGAAGTGTGGGTATGGTTCAAGCCAACTGTTATCAATGTTGATAAAAACTGGAAGCTGCTTGCCAATTCCCTATCTGGATTACTTTGTGCCTCTTTAAATTTCATTGACAGCTCTAATACTGTTAGTCCACAATTTTCATTTAGACCAAAAGGTGTTCTTGAATCTGGTCATGTAAATAATACCTTTGTAAGGTAAGCATAACATTCTATTTTTAAATCTTTATCATACAGTTTTCTTAAATTGAATTTTAGGTATGCCACTCTACCTCAAGAGATTGTATGTACAGAAAATTTAACTCCATGGAAAAAGCTGTTACCATGCGATTCAAAGACTGGTCTTGCATCCCTGCTTACTTCAGGTTATATACATAACACCAGGTACCACTCCATAGGTTTACATTTACGTCCTATTTGTAGAGATAAATCTTGTGAATTATTATCTTTGGAATTGCAACAAACTGTTTCTCTTGTTTATGACTATCTCATCTTAGGAACAAAAAACTGGTCTTTAAGGAAATTATTTGGTCAGGGAATTAATAAAAAATGTGTTCTTGTTAGTAAAAGTGAAGTTTATGTGGATACTACAAGCCAAAGTATTGAATTAGAGCCTAGTCCAGATGAAACCATCACTTCTGTTCGAGGTGGACAAACAACAGTACTTCAAAAGTATGATGTTTCTGATACATTTTTGAATATTTATGCAAAATACCCAAGTACTGATGTTATATCTGTAAATATACCTCCACCTCTTTATGCTAATCAGTATTTATCAGGTTACGGTCAAGAGAGAGGTGGAATAGTAACAAAAATTGTTAATAACCATTGGGCAGAGTTAGATGTAATTTTAATGCAGAACATACCATGGTTTATACCAATTTACCTTCATACTTTAAAAGTTATTGCTGATGGTAAAGAAATCAAACCCATTGATTTAACATATGTTCCAGCAAGGCAACGACAAAGACCTAATTATTTAGAAGTTTTATTGAGTTTACCACCTCGTTCTTCAACAAATGTCATTATAGATTTTGACTATGTTTTCCTTAAATGGCAAGAATACCCTCCGGATGCTAATCTTGGCTTTTATATTGGGTCAGCAGTAATATCCTGTTATCTACCTACTGCTAGAAATTATACGGGCATACCTCAAGATGGAACATATATTTCAGATAGTTTTAATGCTTCACGGAGGGGATATTTGGTTAAAGTTCGTACAGAGAATATAGTGATAACATTACCGACACCGGATTTTAGTATGCCTTATAATGTAATTTGCTTGGCTTGTACAGTAGTTGCACTCGCCTTTGGACCCATGCATAATATTACCACAAAGAAACTCGTGTTGAAATCAAAGAAAATGGAGTCATTGATGGAGAAGGTTAAGAAGCTGCTAGTTAAAATTAAAAAATAGTCAAAAATGTTTCCTTAATTTTTTTCAAAGAAAATTATCATTTTGTTTTGATAATAATTTGTACACAGTATTCGCCTTTCTTTAATGTGATTAGTTGTTATTGAGATAAACAGACAAGTTACAGTTGATAAAGGCGAACCATTCATTCTAATAATGACAAGGCTGAATTTATTTATGTATAAGTGAAATATTTTTTAAATAAAACAATTTTTTTTTGTAAGAAAATATATTTTATTTGTTAGATACATTAAATTATGTTAAAAACAACTTGTTCCGTTTATTTATTATAACACATCCTAATTTGATCTTATAATTTACTGCAGTTTTGAGACTAAATAAAATCACAGCAAAAATATGGCAGACTACAATATTATTCACCTAAAATTATTAGATATTAATGGTTGACTTTTGTTAGGATTTAAAATTAATATTTGTTACTTCAATTAGAAATATTACAAAAGACGAGCGAAAATGGTAACAATCGGTATAAGAATCACACAAATCAAATGAATTTGGATATTTTCTGCTCCACCACCGTTATCGGAACCGATTTCCCTTTCTCGACCTTCTCTTGCATTCGGTCGAGCCGTGCAAATACTTTCGCAATCTTCTTCTTCGCATAAATCGCACAGGTGAGTTGTAGGTGATTTGTAAAACACCCTAGCTCGTCTCGCTAAAAGAAACAAAATTATTCATACCAATATCTGCATTAGTAGTAGTTAAAAATACTTACAACTATCATAATAATCGTATATAACAACTGAAACAGGTTTTAGATTAGCCATTTTATGAGTTCTGTAAGCGGAAACAGTGGGACAATATTCGATTTTCGTAAGATTGTTGAAGTACAATAATACTTTTGTTAGTTTATTTCTCGTTTCGACTTTTTGAACGTTTTCTGATAGTTCCAAACTGGGTAGAGCGTCTATATCGGCCGTATATCCTGATGGAAATTCCACTTCCATTACAGCCATGTTGCTTTGTTTGCTGCTGGTTAAATTGGTATCTACAAATCTAAAAAAAAACACCAAATATAGTGACCAACAATCAATGTTAATTGTCTACTTACGCAATACAAATAGATAACTGTAGATGGTAACTGTTGGAACTTTTATCAACTTGAGGATCTAAGGTAAACATCGGCCAAGGTCCTGTAACGTTGGTATTGTATTGATAAGATACTTGGAACATCGCTAGTCCAGTTCCTTGTGCTGTGACGTTTATTACTCTAGTAGTTTTTTCGATCTACAAAATAAATAAAACGTGAAAAAACTTGAAAAAAAGAATTACAAAACATAAAATTACCTCTGCTATTTGATGTATCATTAAATTATTTCTGTTAACGCTAAATTTTCCGTTTCCATTCTCTCCGTATTGGAATTCGATTTGTATATTCGTCGGACCGGCCAATCTGCTTACGATTTTATACAAAGCTTGTAATCCTACCACGGTATCGTGCGAAGAAGTAAATCCACCAAGATTATTTTGTTGATGTAGTAACCATTCCAACACCGGCACCGCATCGTCCAATAAATTCAATTCTAAAATAGATATGTGCATTTATTTACCTACAAGTTCTATCAATGTAACATAATAGGGTACAAGCATAAATTTCGCTATTGGTGGGAATTGACGCTTATCAGGTCACCTAGCACCTTGCATGCCTATTTTTTCAAAAAAATATAAACTTTACTTTAAAAATCATAAAATTTGAAAGTCCGCCAAAACGCGTTTTACGTCATAAAGATGGCTGCCCCATCCGTTGACGTCACTCCATTTGTTTACGTTCTTATTCGTGTATCACGCTTCGAGTTTTTCTGACCTAATTTGTTTCTGAAAACTTCAAAAATGTATAAAGCCGAAAAAAAACTTGGGATTACAAGTATTGCATTGTTCCAGAGTGTAAATCAACGTCTTTTAAATGGTAACACACGTATCATCATAGCGTTCGGAAATCCTCGGGTGGTGGTCGGAAAGTGCATTTACTATTATTAGTTATTTTTGATATCAACTTTACTATTACAAATTAATATCTAAGCAAAATATGAAATATGCGTGTACTCTATTACCTATTAATGTCATCAAAGCGTAAGAGGTAGCTTCCACATCGATCGATCTAGGTAATTTCCTCCAAGGATTCTTTTGTTCGTTCGGTGGAGTTTCCTTCGCCCACCATTTCATATTGTCTCTAGTTTGTGCCTTTGAATCTAATAAGTTGAATGCACTTTGTCGAGAAGCGTGTCCGGTTAATTGCAGAACGTAACTACAGATGGCGATAGTGTACACAGATTCGGTTTCTTCTATATTTCTCGCAAGGTAATCCAAGCCTTTGTTTATCACGTTTACAGTTATAGGGTCGTTTCGCTATCAATTAAAATTAGTTAATGCAGTCATTGTTCGATCTTGTCAACTGTCTCTTGGAGCAACAAGTGACAGTTGGACGAATAGAATTAAACGTTTACCTGATTTGATTCATGGAGAGACATTATTACAAATGCCGTCAAAGCCAAACTATTTCCAGAACTGTTTTGTAGCTCAGTATGAATAATGTTACCGGTTTCATAGAAACTACCATTTTTACCTTGTGCTTCCGTTAACCATTTGATGGTATTTTCAACAACAGTTTCGTCTATAAAAATAAAATGTTTGGCTTGGCTCATAGCCATGGCAGTATAAGCTGTCAACCTAAAAATAAATAAATACGATTAATATAAACAACGTAAACTAATAATGTTTAGTATTTACCAAACACTTCCTTCGGTATCTTTAAATGGAAACGGAGAGAAAGATCCATTTTTTCTTTTATAACTCAATTGTTGTTGGTAACTGACTTCCAGGTTTCTCAAAGCTTCGTTTTGTATCGTCGGCGTCAACTGATTGGTAATTTTTAAATATTGCAATACTATTAAATTTGACATGAAATGTACTAAATTTTGTTCACCACAATCGGTAGGTAGTCTTATAACGTTGTCCAAATGAATCATTGCTGGTCCTAAAAATGTACCGACTGTTGATACTTCCACTATTTCGGAACCTTCAACGGCGTTTTTGGGGATCGTAAAGTTTATGGATGTTTTGAAATTCGGGTTATTTCTAACGTCGATTAAAACGGATTTTGTGTAGTATTCCGTCTCTCCGTTAGGCTGGAACAAAACAAAAAATAATTAAAACACTTCTCGATAAGTAACTTGAAATATCATTTACTTACAACAACTAACAATTCTTTTTCTACGACATCCTGATTTTTAGGACTGCTTACTGTTACCTTTATAGGCACCTTACCAATTTTACTAGCAACTATCAAAAAAGATATAGACGCTGCCGTATTTTTTCCGATTTGTACACGTTTTCTGCGATAAAGTTCCACCTCTGAAAAAAATAAAAAACATTTACAAATCAAAACTCCAAACTGACAAATTAACATTTACTTTTCACGTTGTTATCTTCGGTAGAAACGACGTATTCGAATTTTTGCGCAGAATTATGTAAAGTAACATCAACCGTTATATCTTCATTAATATTGTTTTGAACAACAACTGGTATACTTAAAATTTCTCCTCTTTGTACGGAATACGGTAAGTCGATCATTACAGCCATAGATTTGATCACCTTTAATTTTTTTTCTGTCGTTGATATTCCCAAACCGTGTAAGGGATCTAAAGAGAAACCTGAGAACAAAAAAAAAATACATAAAAAGACATTTAAGAGATCATTTTGCATACCTGTTATCGACCATGTAGTTAAACTGTTTGGTAATCTTCTCTTCAGGAAAGATTTCCCTTCATAAGTGGAGAAATTGTTGAACAACCAAGTATCCGCGACGTTCTGCGATAGATACACTCTAGGTTTATTCCACACTGGTCTGGGTATCCTGCTAAAAGCGTAAGGACCTGCTAACGGAGGTCTTGTAACAGCATGTATAGGTAGACCTAAACCTCTGTCAGGTTTTACTGTTGATGGTCCGTAAAAAACGGGGCGTAGGTAAATATCTTCCACTAAAAAAAAAGTCATGAATATCAACAAAAATAAAAAAAATTTTACTTACATGTGGGCTTTACTCTGTTAATGCGACAATTTGTAGCTATATCTGCTCCAGATTCCTGAAAATTTGTATAAATTAGGTCAAATAAATTAGGGAAGGGAAATTTTACTCACAAAAATTGCATTATGTATGTTACTAGCGCCCGGATACCAAAGTAATTTATTTTTAGAATTTCGTTTAAAATGAGGATAAGGAGTTCCGTGAGCTGCATCATATCCTTTCAACTCTCCTGCTATTCCTTCCAAAGACAAATCATAGCCATTTTTAATTTTTCCTACATTTTCGTCAACAGCCATTAAGCCGATGTAGGAATTCTGTTGTGCAGTTATTGTAAATTCCACATCTAGATCTGGTTCGCTCTCTAAAGTATTCAATTTGACATCGACCTACAAAAATAACATTATAAGTAATGAGTCCATAAAATTTGAAAATAAACTTACAAAATTCTGCAAAAGCCCGTCAACTTCTATATCCAGAACATCTCCGATTAATTCTCCATTTTGGGTGACATAGTATACCACCAAATGACAAACGGGAACCATAGCATGGGAAGCAGTAAAATGAAATTTAAATTGTCTTTTATTTTCAATTTGGAATGTATGAGTCGAGATTACATCACCACGTCCCATGATTATATAGTTTAATGTTTTCATTGGTTGAGTGCTATTCACAGATATTTCCACATCGAGGTTTACAATTGGACGGTCCGTTTCTAATATAGCTTGAAGAAAAGCATTGCTAAATGATACTGCTGCTGGTATTGGAGTACTTCTTTCTTTTTGATCACGAAATTCCACCTAAAACAAATTTCACGTACCTAAATCTTACAACTTGTCTAAATTTCAATTCCACTAACCTCTAATCGTAAAGCTGTACTATTGGTAACGATGCTTGGAGTAATTATTTCAAGTTTTAAAAAGCCGTTTTTATCCAATGTGTATCTATTTTCGTCATATACTTCATCAACTCTGGAATAACCGTGCCGCACAATAACTTCTCTTTCATTTATTTGAACTGGTGATCCGTCATGGTTAGAAACTTGGACCTACATAAAAGAATTCGTTAATGTGAGATTTACTTAAACCTGTAATGCTACTTACATAAGCTGTATATTTCAGTCCAGGTTTAAAGTAATCAGCTGTTTTGATTAGATCCATATGGTAGTCATATTTATGAATATGTACTTCCATGCTGTTGTTTTGCCTTCTACCTGTCAGTTGTTCCTCTATAGCGACGTCTATAACAACTATTCGTTCATATTCATCATTGAGATGGAGATCCTTTTCAATGTCAAATTCTACTGTTTCGCTACCATCTATTTGGAACACTTTTCTAATCGGATTTTGGAATATAGGTTGAATTACTCCAGAGTAGATTGTAGGAAACATTGTTACTGTAGCTTCTCCTTTAACTTTGTCACCCAAGTAGTATCTGCAGCATAAGAATATTATGTTTATAAGGTACAGAAACTAATTTTGTCTGAAAATCTCTTACTTGGTGTCAATTTTTGCACTTATGACGTTTTCTTTGAATGTTATATGTTTCTTTGACTCAATGTTGACAATAAATTTTGGTAACATGTATTCTACAACTTCTATTGTTTTGTGAAAAGTTTGTTCATTTATTTCTACTGATATATTCCAATTTCCCAGAACTGGACTCTTGCTAAGTTTCACCTCACCAGTAAAAACTCCTCTTATGGGTTCAACAGCATTCCAATCTTTCACAATATTACCAGATCCATCCTAAAAAAGATAAATGAACAAACTAAGATAAAACAGTCTTTCTCAGTATAATTGTGCATAAAAACAATATAAATATTTTCCTGATTGTCTTGAGAAATCTTACTTACTGTAACAAAAATATGTACTACTTCATTCCTTAATTCGGGGGCAGGTTTGAGCTCTGAATTTAATAAAAGAGCTCTAAAAAGCACAGTACCACCTGGTTCATAAACTTGTCTATCAGTTTGAATTAGCACACTATAAGATTTTTGTAGATATTGCAAAGGATATCCAGTGACAAAATCTATTCCACCAGTTCCACGAACTTCAAGCTCATAGTCACCATCTTCTAAATGATTAACCTAAAAATAGTTGTTATTCACTTTTTTGTAATATTTTTTTATTGTCTTACTTTTAATTCACATGTACTGGTACCATAGGGCTGCACTATGATTTGATCTTGACTAAAAAGAGGGATACCATCATGAGAAGTGCCACGAAGTTCAGCAGTTACAGTAGTTGGTTGAGATGTTGCCTGCACACTTATAACACAATGGTAGCTGCTATTAGGTCTTATTACTCTTGAGCCAACTACATTGTAATATCTAAATAAAACATCACACAAATTTATAACAAATACATTACAATAACAAAATGAATGACCAAAGAATACAGTTTTGTATTCATTCTTTAAACTAACTAAAAACCAACAACAGAAAAGAGATGTTTATGTTACTTACTCTGTATTTTCACCCTCAATTCATTTAAATTATTAGCTCTTTCAAATGCATGTTTGTAAATGCTACTTTTTAAAAATCCCCAAAGAAAAAAATCATTTGGAGCTAGTTCAGGTGATCTTGGTGGCTATTATACTGTGTTCGGATTGATGTTTATTTTCCTGAGACCAATATCTTGTGTCTTTGATGTAATGAAAAAGTTGACTCATCCGTAAATAAAAGATTTTTTTAAAAGTTCTCGTCAGCATTTTGACGAAAATATATGTTATTAAATTCTAAATTCTTTGATTCAATCATATATAACATTTTGAACCTTTGGAAAGTAATAAGCAGCAACGAATTTTACTTATTTACCGCCTTCATAAAATCTTTAAGGGGTTTGGCGGTTTATTTGACAAAAGGCGCCATTTCATAACCAACCATGACCTAACCCACGCCATACCTATCACAGATATATATCACTTGGATATGACATAAAAGGTTTGTTCGAATAAATGCTAGAATCAGTTCGGAACTATACGACGCATGCGGGACTGCAAAGTACTGTTCGTACTAATTCCGAACTGATAATCGAACAAATAAGAACTTAGAACTGTCTTGAATCAGTTCCAGAACGGTTCAATTGAGAACTGAAAAGGATAGTATGTTTGGGCATGCGCTGTAAAATTTGCGTGTCATTGAAACTTTTAGCAGGTTATGTTTATATATCTTCTTCTTTATCCTTTATTGTGCCATATCACAGGGGATAATTTACCCAGAAAACACAGGGGATATGTTTTTATTTTACTACACATCATATAAATAAATTAATTGCAAAACTAGTAGTGTTCGAACAACTTTTTGAATCATAACAGAATTGATTTCATGACACATGCGTATATAATAATTCCTAACGGATTCGGAATCGTTCGTGAACTATTTTTTCAAAGGAACCTAAAAAGTTCCGCGGTCTTCTCATCTATTTTCATTTTATATAATGTATTTTAACACCAAATTAACATCTATTTAGTTCCATCATGCCAAAATTCAATTGCTTTAAATTCATCAAGATACTCTAAAAGTTATATATTTGATTTTATCAATCGGTCGTACTTAGATTTTATAGTATAAAAATCTAGAACTACAAAAACGATACTACCATGGTGCACCTACTAGTCGATATTATGTCACCCATTGTATAAAAAACTATAAATTGTACGAGGGAAAAGTATTTAAATTTCTTTCGCACACCCTGTATATTGAATGGTATTAAATATAATAGGTAATTCTAATGGAGTAATAATACCTATATGATGACAGTTTTTATTTTGTGTTTGTGCAATTTTCAACATGAATCATATTAAATAGGTATGTCACACACGCTTTATTTGGATACGCGACTACGAATAGGTACATATGCTTCAAGGACAAAATTTTCATTAAAATATCTTGAAATGGCAATTTTGGTAATACAAAGACACTTACCCTATTTGACTAGATTCTTTGAGGACTAGTAAAAGTATCGCAGCAAATAATATAAAAGACACACTACACATATTTTCCTAAACTAAAAGAAAAATCACTTCTTTTTCACTATATTTTTCCAATAACAACAATTTTTACACTATTTTCACCAAAAACAATAAACTATATGATCATATTTATTATATCCTGTACATTTTTTCGATCTTAAAATGACCATTTGTGATATGGATCTCCTCCTTAAGCGGATTACTCACAATGTCACCAAAATACCTAAATTTTATACTGGTTGTAGTCGAGTCGAAAGTGTAAACAAGAAGTAGATTGTGCTTGCCCACTCGTCGAATTCTCCTACTTCGGATTTTAATTCAACGGGGATTGGGATTCTGCTTTGATATAAAGAGAATGTTATTGTTCAAGCGAATATATTATTTTTCTCGAGTCGACCATGAAATTTTTAATTAAAAATCATTTCATTTACATAAGCAGGTATATTATATTTATAGATGATAAGTTGTTTGGTGCATATTTGTAACAATTATTAAATATATAAAAAAATAAATATATAATATAATCGTTCAACTAGTCCCATTTGAATGTTTTCAAATTTTATTCCACCTTATTATTATTCAGTATTTTTTATAATAAAATTGCATTAATCTCTTATTTTAATTTTTGTTCTGTAGCCATTTTTCATTGGCAAATTTTACTGGAGACTATTTTGATTAAAGGAAGGCGATATAATTGGAGAATAAAATAAAAATGCCAATATAGAAAAAGAAAAAGTATAATAAACTTTGTTCTAATTTTTTTTTGTATATAATGCCACTTCGATGTACAGGAACAGTTTCAGGTTATTATTATTATTATTAGCATAACGGAGAAGTTAAAAGAAGATTTTAATCCAAAACTGTTCTTTAAAAATGAAGCTGCAACAATTCCTCGTTACTAGAAAGTCAAAATGGGACCTTCTCTGTGATCCAAAATATCTGAAAATTGAAAAAAATAAAAACCAAATATATACATGTGGAAGAAAGAGGGACGGTAATAAAAAGATGGAAAACAAGAAAATGGAAGGTTAACTATTTATTCAACTAACCTTTAGCTATACTCCACCAAGGTAATGTTATATAAGTCAAAAAAGCATTCAGCGGTACAGATTGTGCTCTTTTATTTTCTTTCCAAAAATGAAAAGTTTGCGTAAAACCACGCATCGTCCACAAGGGGTTGTAGGCACCGTCGTCTAATTCTGCAACAAAAAATATTTTCTATTAAATTGTCAGAATGTGCAAAAAATGTAACAACCAATAATAATAATAATAATAAGACAGACATTTATGAGGATCGGGGTAGATCTGAAACAAATTTATAAATAGTAGGATTATGTATGTAATTTATCTTACCACAATCTTCTTTATTTAAATCACACCAATAATAAATATGCGTCCCATCCGGAGTAATTCTTTTAGGCGGTACGATATGTTTAAGCGACTTTTGTCCATTAATCCTCCTTCTAGTTTTGGGTAAAGTACAATAACTATAAATACCTCTCATACTAACAAGATTATTATAATTTTCATTGACGTTTTTATTACATTTAACGATTTTATTTTCAACTTTATTATCCGTGGACAGTTCCTTATTGGTATTGTCGTGCAAATAATGTACACAAGGCAATTCTTCTTTACCGCTAACTGTTATATACATATTTTTAGCGTGATCGTAACATTTACTATTCGTTAAAATACAATCGGTTTTTTTATCCAAACTAATAGCGTCGTCTGCTACTTCGTATTCCGAATAATTGGCGTTTTGGGTTTTCTTATTGTTCGATCTGCACGTTCTGACTGCGAAAGCACAATCGCTATCGATCGGTCCTAATCGAGCCCGTTCCGAACATTTTTTATGATCGCTACATCTCATACTGTACATTTCGAGTAGGGCTTCTCGATTTCTTCTTTGGAAGCACCCACAGCACGCCGTATTGGATGTCGAAGCAGAACCAGTCTCTACAACAATTAAAATTGGGTTTCGTTAACTCAGTACTTGCGACAGATTTTATTTATAAATAATTTATTAGTGTTATTTATCTACTTTTTTTTTTATATTTCTGATTTCTAGCAATTGCAAAATATCTACAAAATTATACTATAGAATATCAAAATAAGAAGTGCTACTATTTCTATTCTAAGGAAAGAAAGATTGTTTCAAAGGGAGTGCACATTAAATTGTAAAGATTACAAATGACGAAATACCCATGGCTTTGGAAGGGGGATATTTTAAATGCCATGTAGATTATTTTTAGCTTTTTTTTAAGCAAAACTATAGTTTCAAAATGGTATCTACACCTACAGGGTGTACCAACCTTACGACAAACTTCGGTATATGGGTTATTTTAAGAGATATCAAAATCTCTTTTTGGCAAAATACATTTTTTTCTTCAACGTACAACAAGCTACAGAGCGTTGATTTACCTACGATTTTCACGTAAACGTGTCCATATCTTTTGAAGGACTCTGTATAACGTAGCAAAACTTCATATCAAAAGCTTCAAAAAAAATGTAACCGATCCGAATTCGGTATAATATACAGGGGTTCCCATTTGAAAAATCATAGGTTTGGTTTGTAACGAAGTTACGCAGCACTCTGTATAGTTCGATATAATTTCAAAATATGGACCTTGAAGACATCTACTATTTTTGTTAATAACATTTTTTGATATCTCTTAAAATAACCCATATACCGAAGTTTGTCGTAAGATTGGTACACCCTGAAGACTGAACAATGTACAATACGGAATTATTTATTTACAGAAATATTTTTTCAGCTTATGTTACTACCCCAGCGAGCTCTTCATAAATTTAGAAAAATAATTTGTTTCATTTGAGTTTATCAAATCGAATGATTCTGCTTTTACATCCAATATTTAATTTTAATTCATAACAGTAATTTCTAGTTCAATTTTATTGCCCTAAATCTCTCCGTTCAAGATTTTTTTTCAATAAAGATAGATGTTTTTAGATCAAGTGAAGCAAACACTTCTCAAATGCAACGTCATAAAAAGAAATGGCTCTGTAGGGACTAAAATGTAGTCACTTACACTCATAATTTCCATGCCTAATGTTTTACGGTGTCGAAAAATATACTTAGTATAGAAAATTTAATGCTGAATCGAATGGTGTAGACTAGAACATTGTAAAACATAAAATTCCCAAGATATTCGCTAATATGTGGAGAGATGTCAAAAGTCAGATTTCAATAAATTCAATTTGCTATAACTTCTAAGATAGACAAAGGGCCATGAAACATCAAATTAACCTCATTATTTTAGAAAATAATGTGAATGGGAAGATGAACACGTCCATAGAGAGGTCTATGTGCTGTGGGTATCAACCTACCCTTAAAAAATGACATTGAAATTTGTTTATCGCAAATTTTTTTGCATTCAGGGAATTTGTACTATTTATTTGATAATACACAGTATTATTTTATGATTTAAAAGGTGAAAAATTTTTGTCTTTTTTGTTGTTCTCATATACATACCATCTCTAAGATCACCAGCTTCGATCTCACTAACTCCGTTATCGATAGCATCCAACCCCTCGCTCTCGGACCTAGCTTTAACGTCCAGCTTTGATTTCCAACCACCTCGAATAAAATTATTCAAATTCGCACTGGGATCACTGAGTCTCCTCTGGCTTCTATATACATAAAAATCCTCGGGATCTTCCTCCCAATCCGAGTCCCACATATCGGTAGCACAAAAACCGGGTTCGGAGGTGGGAGTCTCCACCCCGGAACCTTTGGGTTTCGTTACGGCCATTTCGGCGTGACCTTTACCCTGTGGACCTTTCATTCGGACAAATTCACATCGCTGTGTCGTGGAGGACGAAAACAGACCGAAAGTCATTCGTTGGGCCATTTTTGTGCTGAGGCTCGATTGCTAAAAGTGAAAATGAATTTTTTTCTGTTTTAAATTTGTCGAATTAAACTTACCCGAGCGTCGTAAACTTTTTTAAGTGCGTCGTATCTAATTGAACCCAAAAAAATAACTCCCTGTATACTGCCAGTTCTGTCGGCCGCCAAAAGTTCCACGCAAACCATTTCTCCGTCTCTAACGAGAATGTCGTGGAAGACTTCGTCGAAATTATCCACCTGTAAAAAATGATAAATGGAATGGAAATAGAATCAATTACAACTACTACTCGTGTTATTATGATTATGTATATAATTACCATGAAACATATGTGCGGGTAAGTTATTTCTTCCACTTCACCTTTGGTATCCATTCTTCTACGACTGGGTGAGGCGTACACTTTTTGTGAGTGTCTCTTTAACACTTGCAATTCTTTAGGACTGGTTCTTGTACATATCGCTAATGTTAATGTGTACTCGAATTGATGTATTATTAAATTTAGATAAACAGTTTCTTCCCAATCTATATCTGGATCTCCTATTGGTAATTTTCTACTGTCTTTTCGGAAAACGTCCACTTCGGTCTGAAATTATTATACATTATACAATTCGTTGAAATATGTAAAGTTGCTGCCAAAAAAAAAAATAGTTGTTTACCTCAAATTTTGGCATAAATCTTGGAGATCCTTTAACGTGCTTTTTTCTTACGAAAAATAAAAGGTCATCGCAGTCCATTGTAGACTCGTTCTGAAATAAGAAATGGCGAACGAACAAATCAGTCCAATAAGTTGTACCTTGAAGCATAACAAATCCGGATTCTAAAAAATAAACACTTTTCATTAAAGGCGAATAAAATAGGTTGAAAATAAAATTGTAGAAAACGTTTACTAAAATTTACATTTTTCAAAATAAGTATTTTTTTAAAAATATTACCTTACCGTCTTTTAATAATTGTCTCATTTCCTTTGTTCTCTGAAAATTAATTTCTTCTAATAGTTGTTCCAATACAGTGGGTGTTTTAATAACGGAAGAATTGGAAAAAGCCATATTCGCACTTGATAATATTAAAATAAATGTCTTCTCTCAAATAGGTTTATTATTTTAGTCATAACGGCATTTTTATAATTTTATATTACCACCTTACAGCACGTGACTAATGCGATCATTTTCCCAAAATCGATAGCAGCCACACATAGTGCGACGACGCGTTTTTCGCGAGTTTTCCGATATAAGCGAAGGGTGAAAACCGTTCATGTGTGACAATTAGCTGACGTAGAGTAAGGAAAATTACTGCACTGAAGCATAATAATCGGTATTTGGAAAACACTGCAAGAAACAAAACAGTCAATATTTTTAATTAAGCTATGAGCTACTAGATGGCGACACCGTGAACTAAACTGTTTACATAGTACAAAATTTTACCTCCAAAATGGTAAAAAAAGAAGCTATTTCTCTAAAGACAACTTGTCGCTGGATAACACTATAGAAAGTACCTTAAATAACTATAACTGGAATAGTTCCATTCAAGATATATTTTTTTTCAGAAGAATGTATAAGAAAATAAATACAAAATCATTCATTTACATATAGTCACAACATATTAACAAAAAACGAGTATATTTTTAAAACTTAACCTATTAGGACAAAATATCAAAATTAAAAAAAAAATACAATTAATTTTCATTATTTACAAATAAATGTCGATAATTTCTTGTTATTAATCAATAATTGAAAGAAAATTGTTGTGTGGCGTATATAAAATGCAAAAGGAAGCGCTGAATTATCATTTAAAATCGAAATTTTTTTTAATATGTCTGAATTGACTGTTTAATAACGTTTTTATTATAAAAATTCAACAATTCTTGTAAATACTGAAATAATAATACATATTATGATAATAACAAAAAAAAACTCACATTGAATGAGTTTGATAATTTTTTTTTCTTTTATATTCCATTGTAATCATAGCTATAGTTTTTTTTAAAAGCAACAAATATTTCATAAATTTTTCAGTTGTGATCATTCCTCATGAAAAAATCTACAATTGAAAATTAAAAAAAAAACAATACCTATTAATTAAGTACTAGCTCTACACAAATATACAAAATTACAGTACCATCCTGTACTGATTTTATTTTATTATACACCAATTTTACATTTGATCGTTTTCTTTTTACATTTATTGTTGTAAATGTGTGATCTATTCGATATAAAATTCAAGACATATATCCATGTGCATGAAAAGAAAATGATCAAACATTATTTATTTAAATATTCAATTTACGCTGCGTTGGGATCAAAGAATAGAGCTGAAAACGCAAATACCAAAAATACCACTCCACCAATAATCGTAACTGTAAAAAAAACACATCATAATGTTTACCATGCATCAAAATTAATATTTTTTTGACTTACCAGTCCTAACTGATATCTTTTGGGCAATCATTCTACCTCCTAACACAGCCACTCCTGTACACGCAGTGTGTCCTAACACACCACCTAGTATAACACCATATACATTCTAAAAAAAATTTAACTTGTAAGACTTAATTTATGACTATCGATATTTACTCACCTCTCTAGCACCTAAAATAATGGTAGTTAACTGAGATCTATCACCCCATTCCGCTAAGAATGTCAAAGTAAATGCTTGCAAAAATATTCTGGATACTTCATACCATACAGATTTGTTTCTTCTACTACTACTACCGATTTCTACATCTGGTACACCTTCTCTATCATACTTAAAAATTCATAAAATTTGATCTATTGTTTATGTTTTTTATTGATTGGTCTTACCTCTTCATCTCTCTGCCTAAGTTCCATTTGTACTTCCTCTAGTTCTTCTCTACCTTCATCCTTTTTCATGTGGTACCCTTCCCACAACATTTTTAGACCAAAAATGGCAAAAAGAGCAGTACTTATGTAGTAAGTATATGCTCTGGGTATATAGGTCACCAGCCATCCAAATAAGGCTAAAAATAGAAAATTGTATTGTCTATAAACTGTAAGATTATGTAGATACAAATATTTTGTTCGGCTGCTAATAATAACATATTTTTTTTTCTCTTCTGGTGTTCAATAAAAAAGATAAACAAACCATTTATACAGTTAGGGTTAGACTTTTATGGAATTTATTGTTCAAACAATAGATATAATTGTTTTACACCATAATTAAATATTTTTATTGCAATCTTATACTAAAATAGAATTAGCATTTCAAATAAATTGTTTTAAGTTCAGAAAAATATATGTTATTTGATATTTTGTATATTTTTTTGATATTTTTTTGTTATAAAGATAGTATGTATTCCTGTTGAACTGTAACTTTTCCCCAATTGTAAAATTTACTGTATTTTCTTTTGTATTGAACATTTATTTGAATTCAATAGTACAAAGGACGCTTAATACTTGTTGGTACAATTATGCCTACCTGATAAAACTGTCATTAAAATAAGAGCACCTATGGCCCCAGCAAAGACTGTTAATCTTGGATGTCTCATTGCCATTATTGCAGCTATAAAGAAGGTTTTGTCTCCAATTTCAGACACCAAAATAACACTAAGACTGGCCACAAAGCCATGAAGAAAACTAACACTTTCTGTAGTTGCAGTACCTCCTGGAGATGTAATAGATACAATCTAAAAGTAATGTTCAGAATATGTATGACACATCAAATTATTACAGAATTATAAGCAATAGAACAAACATAAAAGTTAATGAGATTAGTAGCACTAGAAAATATGAGAAAAAGCTCCGACTATCAAAGTTAAAAAATGAATAGAAAAATACGTTATTTTTATTGGATATCTTAATAATCAAAACTTACGTCTGTAGGTTTAGCATCGTCTTCTTTTGGCTCTATTTCTGCAGATATAACAATTGCAAATACTATACATATTGCTAAAAAATACTTCCAAATTGAAGAATACATGTTAGGAATTGGTGGATGCACTCAAGGAATTATCTAAAATTAATAAATCACGTTGATCATAATCGTTGTCCTTACATCAGAGTACCTTATCTACGAACAACCAAGATTATTTTGAACTAATGTTAAAATAATTAAAATATAAAAGAAAAAAGTACTTATATCTACTAAATAAATACTTAAACGTTGTCAAACAAGGAGTATGTTATCTCTGAAGGAGATGTTGAAGTCAGCTTTGAAGAGATACAATAATTATCACACGTACATTTTTCAATTTCATCTAACCAATTACTTTCTACTGATAAACGATTAAATAAAATCTAGCGAATCAAATAGATCCACAAAATAGTATAAACTTCATTTAAAACAAAGGTTTGTTCGAACTGGCAATCAGTTCACGGACGATTCCAGACGATTTCCGAATCAGTTAGAAATAATTATATACGCATGCGTCAAAAGAGAATCAACTTGGAATCAATTTGAACTGTTTTCACCGTTCTTGAACTGATTCCAAGACAGTTCTTGTTTGTTCATTATCAGTTCGGAGTTAGTGCGAACTGTACTTTGCAGACCCACATGCGTCGTATAGTTCCGAACTGATCCTAGCATTTGTTCGAACAAACCTAAAGTATGTATTTTTTATCTATGGTCCGCTGATTTGGGCGCCAAAAAATGCCACAAAATGAAAAACAGTAGCTGTCGTTTGTCTTTCAATTTGTTGGCTATTGAATGACCAACAAAAATTATTAAAGTTTAATATTATTTGAATACTATAAATTTTTGAAAATGGTAAGTAAGGAAATTGGTATAGATATAACAAAAATGGATCAAAATGTAAGTTTATTAAGTAATATTCATTTTCCTAGAGTTTTGCATTACCATCCGTAAAAGTTAAACCATCGATTCCCGATAACTTTGATTTCAAGGAAGACTCATTTGGAGCTTCGGACCTAATGAAATGTGGTCTTCAATCGGCACGGTGTACTACAGATGCATTACATCCTTTGGCTACATCAGAAACCAAGGTAAATAACTAAATAATGTATAACTTTTAAATCAGAAAGAAACCTTTTTATTTCTTCAGTATCGTGCTAGCAAACAACAAATGAACATGACTGTTTTAAGAAACACCCAAGGTTTACATGCACCACTTCGTTTAGCAATGGAACTAAAATTTTCGAAAAAAATAGGACGCCTTCCATTTTTACCTTCATCAAACATTATGTATGATGTTTTAAATGGTCAAGATGTAGACATAGGGGCTGAAGACATTTTCAACACTTCCGAATTCACCGAGTATTCAGGACAGCCTCATGCTGTTGTTGAAAAATCCTTAGGTATATTATAGATTATTTAAGATTGATTTATACTTTTAATATTACTTTCAATAAATGATACATTATTAAAGGAAGTTTTTTAATGGACAGTCTGAATCTAATGTATCTAGACTGAACTTGAAAATTGTCGATCTCTAATTCTATCCTTTCCCAATCATACTTTCTTAAATAAAAATAACTTGAATAATATGAACTTTTTATTGTCATACATTAACTCTTAACAATTAAACTTTCAATACAAAAACATTTTAACACTTAAAATACTTCAATTACAAGAATATATAACAATGGCTGTATTAATACTGTTTTCATTTGTCACATTTAGTGACCGTTGTCACATATATATTCTTTAAGCTTAAGGAATAGTTTCTTGAACTGTAAACCGCAGCCTTTAGACAATCTAAAATCTAACAAAACTTTACCATCCATATCCAGAAGGTTGATTTTAAAAACAAGTTGATTTTTCCTCATGTCCCATGTACTAACAGACACTGTACCATTCACATCTATATTATGAGTTAAATGCATTGATCCTAAAGCTGAGCATAGAGTCTCAAGAGTTTTTTCTTTGCCACCAGTTATATAGAATCGAGTCAAACGCTTAACAAGATTATCGAAATTTTCTTTTGTAATGGGAGTTTGAGTAAATTGAATAACGAGATTATCATTTTGTGTAGGTTGGGAAAACGAGATCAGATCGTTCCTTGAAGTTTTAATACTATCGAGAGCTTTCATTATATTAATATGACGATGTGTTGGAATTGGCTGGGAAAGTGTCACTACTGGTGTTTCTCTATTGTGGTTTATTTCAGCATTTATCATAGAATTGCAGCGCTTTGCAGTATGTGATGAGCTGCTATCGACTGCATCGAAATTGGTTTCTGTCTTGAAATCAAACCGCATCCAAAGATGATGCATTATTTGCTCCAAAGTAAATCTTTTCTTTGAGTCAATGTTTAAGATATTTCTTGCCAGCCCTAATGATGTGTTGCTGAGTTTGGACCAAGGAGTGTCTAAAATGTAATTTTCTGATTTCCATCTTGAAAACTCGGAATTCTCATTTGTGGTATCACCCCAAGGCAGTTCTCCAGTTAACATTGCTACAAAAACAATTCCACAACTCCAGGTGTCTGCTGGTTGTGCTCTATAAGGTCGTTGTAGAACCTCTGGTGCCAGGTATGGTTTTGTACCACACTTCTTATCTAACAGTCTCTCTTTTCCTTTAAATCTAAAACAATTAAAATATTTTTGACTTAAATCAGAAAAAAAAAATTTGGCAGGTGTTCTGCCTGTTTTAATTTAAATAATAATAAGTAATATAATTGTTTCTAATAGCATGCTATGACTTACCTAAATAAAGTAGCCATACCAAAGTCACTTATCTTTAAAATTCCTTCAGTGCTAATCAGTATATTTTCAGGTTTAATATCTCTATGAGCAATACCTTTCTCATGTAAATAACTGACACCGCATAAAAGCTGCTTCATGAACAGCTGAGCACTTGCTACTGGCATACCTATATCTGGTTCAATCAATTGAAAAAGTTCTCCTCCCGCAGCATATTCAAGGAAAATATATTCTCTATTGGGTTCTTGTCTTCTTCCATAGTATTTAATAATGTTTTCATGATCTAATAGCTTGTGGATAGTAACTTCTCTGTTAATATTTGCGAAGGCGTCTTTATATTTGCTGTGGTTAATTATTTTACAAGCTATTTTTTCATCAGTTTGTTTGTGAATGAGAAGTTTAACTTCACCATAAGCTCCTTCACCAAGGGTATTTTTGCAACAAAGCCAGTCTTCCACAAATACCGTTGCAGAATTTTCATCACATTCGTTAGACATCTTTCTACATAAAAGGAATAACTTTAACTTTATTTATATAACATAATTTCCTCAATAAATACTTATATAAAATAAAACTTTTAAACAATTTGCGGGTCCTGTTGACTTGTCTTCTTCTCTTATTTTACTTGATTGGAATCGACTGGATAAAGGTATTTCTCTACAGCTGTACACTTACAAGTATCGATATTAGGTATCGATATGGATCGAGCACTGGGACTCTGCGCAATATGGAATTCTATTATCGATTCATTCACACGTCATTTGTCGACGTCCTTATTGCTTAGTTTTAATAGAATGTTACCAAATGAAATTATACTACTGTACTAGGTTATATGAAATGAAAATTCCATGTAATGAGTCGATTTCCTAGAACAGTTAAATTCACAATGTAGCATATTGGCTAATAAGTAGCTGCGTTATCGTTTTGACAACAAAAAAGAAGAAGTTGAGTGACAGCTCTCTTACTCTTTCCCTCGTTTTTGTGAAAGAGTAAAAACAACAAATGTCGTTTGTATAAATTAATATAGTTCATGGAGGAAGAAAATAGAACAAAAAGACCTATTTTGGATGTTCGTTACAGGTTATCAAGTATTTAATATTCCCTGGATTCAGTGGTGGATTTAGGCTTAGGCCCGGGCCTAGGGCGGCGAATTTTAAGGGGCGCCAAAAATTTTAGGACGGCTTTTCTACCTCAACAAAATTCAATGAAGTTAGGCTTAGTGGCTAGTAGTGAAAAAAACATTTGTATATAAAAAACTCAAAAAACAATATAATATTTACGAAAGACAAAGGGCGCCATATCGTCTCGGGTCTAGGGCGCCATCAAACCTAAAACCACTACTGCCTGGATTGCTCGACATCACACAATATTTTCAAGACACAAATAAAATTCAATCATTGGAGGAAGAATATAGAACAAAAACACCTTCTATTTACATTTATTAGTGACAAGTGAAAACCTTAAATATGTAGAGGGATACAAACTGTCAAAATGTAATCTTCTGTTTGGTTTGATTCTGTGGTCTGCTCCAGAGAACACAGAAATATCACTTCCTTCATTTGGGATTGGAAAACTGAAAGTCATGAAAAAAAGAAGAAAGAATCAGTAGTGCATTGTACGATTTTAAAAAAGAAGAAGAATAAAAAATTAGTTCAAACGTAGAATAGTTCAAATGTCCAGTTTTGTACTTGATTTTTAACCTATTTATTCAATAAATATTATTTATAATTGTTATCATGTCCATTTTATTGAATTCGGTAAATAAATTCTACCTCATAATGTACAATTATCAACTACACAAAAGGTAGGTAAAAAGGAAGTCCGACATTTTGAAGAATATCCGCTACTTTATTTTGTTTTAGATCATAATAGTGTCTGTTTCCACTAGTGTAGTACTTATAGGCGTCTTAGCGAGGCTTCTACGCCGTAAAAAGAAAGTTGTGGATCCCTCCAAATTACCTAGAAATATTTTTAATGGCAAACTTGCTAGAATATCTGGTATTAGAAGCCCTTTCCCAGGTAAATAATTACTTGTGCAATTATTGTAAACTAGATATTTAGTAGTGCTTTTTGTAGATTTGGGCAGTGTCGCGAGTAGTGGAAGACGCAGTACAATGGCGGACAGATTGAATAAGCAGGGTTCAATTGCATCAAGTTGTAAAGCATCTGTAGCTTCAGTTAGTGTTGTTAGTAATGGATTACCAATACCAGAAGGTTTGGATACTTCTAATTTAACGCCACAACAGCTTGGAGTAATGGGTGAGTTCATTTTTAAACTAGTCCAACTTGAAATTAATATCCCTTTAATATACTTTACAAAATTAAATATTATAGATATTTGTTGTGATATCTTGGCACAGTTTGTGGAAGACGGTGACCAGTAGTAATTGGAAATTGCTGATTGTGTTTTTTCTTCTAACTCTGTGTATAATACATCATTGTCAATGTTACCCCTTTGAATGTACATACATTGGGTTTGGAGAAGAGCCTAAATGACCGTGAAAACTGGAAATTGCCGATTATGTTGTTTTCTTCTAGCTGTATAATACAAGCACAAACATTGTCAATACTAGTTGCACATTGTCGGTACTAGTTGCATTCTTTTTATGTAAAAAACATTTGATATTTTGGTTTTAGGAAACGTGAATTTTTATGCTGATGAGAGAAACTCCAGTAAGATTTATTTATTTTATAAGTTCAAGCATCTATTTCAGATGAACATAACACTTAGTAATAGTCATTTTAAAATTTGTGTATGTTTTAGGAGAGTGAAAGAAAAACAACAAGCTATGCTCATTTTGTTGGTTGGTTGTTGGTGGTTGGTGTATGAAAATATTAGGACAATGCAATGGAGGAACTGTGTGTTTTAATAGATTTGACTGTAAGTATAAATAATAATTATTAATATTATAATATTACCAGGCCATAAAATGGAGCATGCAAGTATTTGTTGGCAAAAATCCTGGTAGAAATGGAATGGTGCTATTTTATAAGACATTACGTAGTATAATTTTTATATGTTTTGGACATGCAAATGTTCCAACAGATTTGTTAGAAGTTTTTTTTGAAACAAAAAAAAAATCAATTTTGTTCAACTTACATTACATACCATTGAGATTTCTTTCATATGATGGTACCATCTGTTTCTACTAGAATTTTTGTCAAAAATATTTATCTATTATTTGGCCCATATAGACTATGAGTCCATGGGGAAAAAAGTGTCGCGATTTGAAACAGCAGCAAACCCATTCAGAACGATGGTTTATCATGCCACCATCAGTTCCAGCACTATGGCGTACATTTTCTCTTGTGCAGAAAAGTGCAGTGGAAAACTGAACATTTCATTTTTTACCTTCTGAAATCGTGATATGAAACTGTACGCCTTTTGTTACATTTGATATTAGAATCATAGGAGATCGGTCCAGACTCTATGGCGTAAAAAATAATCGTTCGGAAATTTTTTGAAAACTCAAAACACAAAATACATTGACGTGTTACGAAATGTTACGAAAGTAGAACAAATGCCGTAAATTTTCAGATGATATTTTTTGAGTGGGAAAATCTCGAAAAATAAAAAATTTCCCACGGCTTTTCACACAACTTTTTTTGTACAGCACCACTGTTAAATATTTATTTATATGTTGGATAATCTAAAGAATCAAATGCCGTACAGTTTCAAATCACCTTTTCAGAGGGTAGAAAATAAGAGTTCAAAAATTTTCCGAACGATTATTTTTGAACATCATAGAGTCTGGACCGAACTCCTATGATTCTACTATCAAATGAAACAAACGGCGTACAGTTTCATATTACATTTTTAGGAGGTGGAAAATAAAATGTTCAGTTTTCCACTGCGCTTTTCCGCACAAGAGAAAATGTACGCCATTGTGCTGGAACTGATGGTGGCATGATGAACTATCGTTCTGAATAGGGCATGTCCACGTGACGTCACAAACTAGTCTGGTGGTAAAACAATAAACAAAGCGTTCAGCACACGTGGTACTTAATAGTGAGGTTATGCTGAATTATAATGATAGATCGTGTTTGATTTTAGTTGATTTTGCTTCAGTGTACTTTTAAAGTTATTTTTATTGTTGAGCTTGCATATTTAATAATATATAATATAGGTTAATAGTTGTTTGATAATTTTTCATCATGTCTATTGTTTATTGTTTTACCACCCAAGTATTGTCAATGTCAACTGTCGTGGACATGTCCTATAGGTTCGCTGCTGTTTCAAATCGCGACACTTTTTTCCCCATGGGCTCATAGTCTAATACATGAAAGTAGATATATCAATGGACTGATAGAGTTTGTTTTTATGAAAAATACATAATCTATAATGGAAGGTCTTTTTGTTTTATCTTCTTCCTCCAATGATTGAATTTTATTTGTGTCTTTGAAATATTGTGCATTTAACTGTTAACTATTTAAAGTCTCAACTCTTATTACATGGAATTTTCATTGTATAACCTTCAGAATTGGTCTTCGCTAGCTCAAGTAGACGATTTTCTGTTATCATTTTCGGTTACACTTTACATTGCCATTTTATTCTAATTCTTTATTCATGATTTTGTATAGGAATCAATTAAGTGATTATTTATAGCAAAATAATATCTACTTTTGATTAATGAATGAAAAATATTTAATTTGACATTTTCTCACTGCAGTTGCTTTAATCGTCTTCTTATCTTTGAGACATGGCCTTATCTCTTAATACAATACAGCTACCCTAACGATTTGACATTTGTATTGAGTGACCTCTCTGTCTTATAGTAGTATTCTGTGGTTGAGTAGTACTCTGTGGTCGAGTAGTATTCTGTGGTCGACAATTGACGTTTCTAGAAATTGTCATTTTTTTAAATTAGAAAAAGTGGCTTGACTCTACTTCGCAGAAAAAAACCCGCTTATCTTTTACAATATTTGTAGAAAAACTCGTATTTAATATTTATTTTAAAGAATTTTTCCGTGAATTAAACTTGGTAACACTATCAATATTATCGTTTGGGATTACACTTGATCCAAGCCAAAGGTGGTAGATAGACAAATAGGTATGTTGAAATAGATGTTAATATATTTGATACCTTTTGATTCATCTATAAAATGTTACTATACCAGTTCACACCGTTTAATCTTCATGTGTAAATTGTTTACCTAAATAATCTGATAGATGCAGTTGCGGATTTAGGCTTAGGCTCGTGAGGCCCGGGCCTAGGGCGCCAAATTTTGAGGGGCGCCAAAATTTTTAAGACGAATTTTCTACCTCAACAAAATTCAATTAAGTTCAGAGGCTTGTAGTGAAAAAAATTGAACATTTGCATATAAAAAACCCAAAAAACAACATAAAATTTACGAAAGAAAAAGGGCGCCAAATCGTCCCGGGCCTAGGGCGCCCTCAAACCTAAAACCACTACCACCACTACTGGATAGATGGAATTAAAGAAGAAATAAGGGCTACTAAAATATATTTGAAAATATTGTGAATTTGAAACAAATTAATAGTTCTAAAATAAAAACTGTTCAAATATCTATTTCAGATGCACGCAACTCTTAGTAATAGTCATTTAAAAATTTGTGTATGTTTTAGGAAAGTCAAAGAAAATCAACATCAGCATGTCAATATAAGTTTATTTTGTTGGAATATAAAAATATTAGGACACTGAAATGGGGGAACTGTGTGTTCTAATAAGGTTTTGACAGTAAGTATACATAATTATCATTGATATTCTAACAATCCCCGGAAGTAGAAATAACAATGGACCAAAGTGAATATAGTTTGTTCAATGAAAAAAACATTCATATCGGAGAATATAATTTTGTACTTTGTCAAAATCTATCCTTACCATGTCTAAGATAGAAGGTCTTTTTGTTATATCTTCTTCCTCTAATGCATTAATAGTATTATAACCTAGTTATAATTTGATTTTAACAGGCATTGATGCATGTTTTTCCTCCCAACTCTCTGTATAATACTGTACATACATCGACATTTTCAATATTAGTTGTTTCTTTTTATTTTGGAACAGTAGACATCATAAACATCTTTTTCTTTGGTGTTTTTAAATATGGAACATCAGTTAATTGCTATTTGATTTGATCATTGACTCACCATATTCTTTTTGTTTCAGCATCCCAGATGGTATCGACGTTGGGAATACTCTCTTTCTAATTGGAGAAGTGGATGAGAAGAAGGAATGGATATTTATGAAGAAAACTATAAAGATTTAGGCAAGTATATAATTTTATTTATCTTATCTTGCCTATAGTGAATATTACAACAAATTTAGACACAGTTTTAAAATTGTAATGATGATTTATTTTTTTTCTTTGTTACTTTCTATTAGCTTGACGTGTTCCTGTGCAAAAGTACAAAATAACATAATTGGTTAGGACCATTAGTAATTGGAAGTTTCTGATTATGTTTTGTTGTGTTTTTGTGTATATAGTGTATGTAAAAAAGTACATAGAGTTCGGAAATGTACATAATTGTCAGTGACCATTAGTAATTGGAATTGGAAATCTTCAATTATGTTTATTTGCTTACTCTGTATATAATACAGTACATACATCGACATCGTCAATATTAGTTGTTTCTTTTCAAATTTTAACAAAGCTTATAATTTTATTTTATCAAAAAAAACAGGAGATGGAATAAAAATGTTTTGCTAATAATATAGGAGATATTCGCCTATCGCTTTGGTACCTACTTTTAAATGATAATAATATGTTACATCTGTTTTGTTGGTATAGTTTGTACTTTCTCATTTGGATAACCAAGAAATAATTTCACAGCTCCTCCACTTGTCGGCCTTCAAAAAATGGACCATTAAGTGGGCTTATTGAATTTTATTTTTGGTACAGCTGAGATTGTATAAAATATACTGTATCCTGGGGACTCATCATGTTTTCTTATTCTTTTAGGAACTCAAATGGCACCTTTGTAATGGTCCATTATTGAAGAAGAGGAAAAGGAAAAGGATAAAGAAAAGGAAAAGGAGAAAGAAAAAGCAAAATACTTGAATAATTGTATTTTTTTGATTTCATATTGTTTTGCAATATTTATTGTAGTTATTGCAATTAAAAAAGGGTAAAATGAAACCATTATTATCAGAAAATTATGGTGTGGTTATAATATAATATGTCTATATCGATATGCTCATGAATTATGGTTTAATTTTATTAAAAACTTGCTTTTGCTAATTTAATAATTGTTGTATTGTTAAGAATAGTAAAAATGTCTTATCTATCGTTTACAGTCTTATATCGATAAAGATGTATTTTTTTTTTAAATGCCCAGTCACTTTAGAATAAGAATAATATAGTGAGTGTTTGTTTTTCTTTGTTTCAACTTGACATGTCACTCTGAAATTACACAAAAATGGGAAATAACATAGTTAGTTAGTTACGACCATTGAAGAAAATTGAAAAAGCCTATATGTTAATTTGCATTTATGTGTAAAAATTGTATGTACAAAAGCGTACATACAGTTCGGGAACTACTGGACATAATTAATTGGTGGTGACCATTAGTAATAATTGGAAATTGCCGATTGTGTTAACCCCTACGCTATGAATGTATGTATTTGTGCTTAAGACCAAATTTTAACGATATGACTGTGCGGCGAGGCGACCAATAGTAATTGGAAGCTGCTCAGTGATTTTCGTTAAAATGGCACCACCCAATTCTTACGAGCTGCCTTCACACAAGATCTTCTTTATTTGTCCCTGTTCTTGGGTTGGAAAATAAAAGAGGTAGGTACCTTCTTTTCCACGCCGAAGCCTTGAAGACGCGGGTTGCAGCTTGGTGGTTAAACAACATTAGATTTGCGGCTAACCACTACGCTACAAAACGCTTTTAATCGCTATTAAACAAAAAGGTGCCTGCCCCATGGAATTTTGCAACGTGTCGCCACTGTCTTAGCTACAAAATTGAGACAAGCGACCTGTTCATACGGACGCTACTGTCTTACTGACGTATAATGAAAATCTTGTGAATGAAACGCGTTCCAAATAATTGATTTTACCAAAAACGTATTTATTCCTGTGTATTTATCATGTTTGAAAACTTTAATTTCTTTCTTCCTCCATAGTTTTGATTTTTCTGCACACTGTAGTAGTACCTAGTAAGATCGGGAGATATATCTCGTTCAGTGTAATTTTTCTACCCTTATATGTTTCATTTTAACGAAATATTTTCTAATTCCACCGAAATTATCCATTTTGGTAACATCGTTAAATTGAAACTAGATAAGTTGGATTCTAAAACTTATTTTTTAAGAATTTGTATAAAAAAATTATTGTACCATTTTATAAAAAAATTTTACGTACCAAATAAAAATTTTATTTAAACTGTCTTTTATTGAACCATTCAACTTATTTCAATAAACCGGCTTAATCATGAATTCACAATTTTTGTTGGTAAAATCGTTTTCGTTTAAACGGGAAAAGTTATTATTGTCTTGGTGGAAATTACCGGAAAGTGTATTATTGCACTACATCAAAATATGTGGCGCCATCTACTAACTGGTAGCCAAACTCAAAACCAACATTTTTTAGGAATCTTGAATATCGGTAAGTAGACTTTGTATCAGGATAGCAGAAACACGAGGAGGTGTGAAAAATATCAGGATTGACTGAATTTGCTGAATTGACTGATTTTGTTACTTTTTACACCTCGCGTTTCTGCTCTCCTAATACAAGTTGAAAAAAATCCCAAATTGAACTATCAGGAGAGCAGAAACGCGAGGAGGTGTACAAAACATCAGAATTAGCCAAATTTGCTAATTTTGTTACTTTTTACACCTCTTCGCGCTTCTGCTCTCCTAATACAAGTAAAAATCCCCAAATTGAGCTATCAGGAGAGCAGAAACGCGAGGAGGTGTATAAAACATCAGAATTAGCTAAATTTGCTAATTTTGTTACTTTTTACACCTCTTCGCGCTTCTGCTCTCCTAATACAAGTAAAAATACCCAAATTGAGCTATCAGGAGAGCAGAAACGCGAGGAGGTGTATAAAACATCAGAATTAGCTCAATTTGCTAATTTTGTTACTTTTTACACCTCTTCGCGCTTCTGCTCTCCTAATACAAGTAAAAATCCCCAAATTGAGCTATCAGGAGAGCAGAAACGCGAGAAGGTGTACAAAACACCAGAATTAGCTAAATTTGTTACTTTTTACACCTCTTCGCGCTTCTGCTCTCCTAATACAAGTAAAAATCCCCAAATTGAGATATCAGGAGAGCAGAAACGCGAGGAGGTGTACAAAACATCAGAATTAGCTAAATTTGCTAGATTGGAAGATTTTGTTACTTTTTACACCTCTTCGCGCTTCTGCTCTCCTAATACAAGTGAAAATCCCCCAATTTGAAATATCAGGAGAGCAGAAACGCGAGGAGGTGTATAAAACATCAGAATTAGCTAAATTTGATAGATTGGGAGATCTTGTTACTTTTTACACCTCTTCGCTCTTCTGCTCTCCT
>CAJUYH010002633.1:3249-38570 GCA_910591685.1 Galerucella tenella
AACGCGTACGCTTCAATAATTTTTTAATGGCCCTGGTATAAGCCTCATCAAATGAATGTAAAATAATAATAATTAATTTGTTGATATGTTTTTAATAGGAAATGTTTCTTTATGTTAACTTTTGGGCTTTTATCCGCATGCTAGTAGAAAAAATAGTGTACCTAACACGTGCGTAAAGTGATTATTCCGCACGCGATTGCTGGCCGAACTCGCTAAAGCGTCGTTCGGCAATATGCAATAGCGTGCGGAAAAGTATCACTTTCCGCACTAGTTAGGTAAACTACCATAATAACAAAACATGACAGATGTTTTACATCGTTGCCACGTTGTAATTTTCTTCCAGCTGTTGGCATAAAATTATGTGGATAAGTTGTTTTTTGTATAAAATTATATTCAACTCAAGTATAAGAGCAGAAATTATAAAATTTTGATGAGTAAATACATAAATTTCAAGATGTCCAGGTTTGAAACCTTAAGTTTAATTGAAAAATATTATCTCCATGCACATGTTGAATTGCATTGCACTATTAAGTAACAATGTATTTATTAAAAACTTACATCAATCACAGAAGTAATAGGAATTAGCGGTTCACCGTTATCTCGTTATCTCTCAAAATATGTTACTAGGATTAGGGATGCTACCATCTCATTGAAACCACTTGATAAAGACTAATGCATTGTGACGCAGTGTTCGATATTCTCTTTTAAATAGTTATGAAAATAACGGATTATAATTTACACAGTGGATACCAAACTATAAAATGAGAATGAAAACGATAATCCAACACAAGAAATTCTGATAAAATTGTCTGATTTTGACAACATAAGTCTCGCAACCCCGGACACGGCAGCCAACTTTTGGACCGTAGCTTCCCCCTTTATATGATTTCATTTACACTTTGGATATTTAGATTTTGTTCAGTGGCTGCAATTGTTACTAACAAATGTCAAAATTGCAAACTTATCGTGAATGAACCATAAAACCCTGTCGTCTTACGATGTCGTCGGGACGCATACGGAATCGGAAACTTAAGAAGGCATCATAAAATTAGGAGACATCACAATTTAAGGGTATTTGCAACCCTAGATCTATGTTATATTGTTTAACTTCCAACCACTAATAAAATTATGAGGGTTTTGTACACTAGTAAAGTAAAAGCCTTATCTATACCATTCCTTGATTCTTGTATTTTTTACCTGCACCCTCTCATCCTATAAATGTGCTTGTATTATTGATATAATTATTATTTCAGTGTTCTTATTATAATTTCAGTATTTTTTGTCAGTAGTATGAATGTCAGTACCTCCAGCTTCGATCTTATTGCATTGACAATATCAATCAGTGTATATGTTACGGTGAATGTAGTAAAAGTTAGGTATATGCATGTAAACTGAATATAAGGTATGTACATTTCCCGGCAAATGTATATCGAATTGTTACTACAAATATACAACTACAGCGACATGAACACGCCCACCAGGGCTCACGTTTGCTTCTGACAACTGTACACTGTGTTATTTATAAGATGCGACATAGGGATTCTTGTACAAAAGTGTCAAACGTTACCAAATTCATGTGGATTATCTTCCAAAATTTGAAGAATTAACGGTTCAATTGCATCTTCAGATATAGTACATTCAATAGCCTTCTTGGTGTGCGTCATCGATTGTCTTTTATTTTATTTGCCATATGGACATATATTATCTAACCTTAAATTTGATAAATAAAATCATCAGGATCGTATTCAGTCAAATTCTAAAAGGCTGTGAATAAATATAACAAGATTAATATCCACTTTTCATAAATCATAATTGCCGTAAACAACAAAGTACAGTGGGACATTAAAAAAAGACACATTGCGGCTACGAAAGATACGTCTGCATCCTATGTTGTGTGTAATTTCTCCCGATTGATAGGTCGTGCTCGCGCGTAATCTAAACATCAACTTATCAAATTATTTAAGTAAAAGATTTGGGTTTACGTTTGTTATACATTTAAACGGTTTATTATTGTGATATTTTTATTAGGATTAATCACAGACCTGTCTTTTTGTTCCATGTCTTCCAACGTAATGTGTTAGATGGACATTAACAATCGATGACGCACACCAATAAGGTTATTATATGAACTCTATACTTCGCCGATCAAATTAAGAGTTCAAAAAAAGAGGCCCGACTATGTGGTTCTCCAAAACGCCTGCACAAACATTCACTTTCAATGGAAACTGTGAATGTTTTCACGAAACATAATATGTGAGGATTTATGTCTCTCCAATACCTCACATTTTAAGTATTAACTTTTCCATTGAGAAAGAAAGTTCTTTCGTCACTAAAACAACTTGACCAGACCTGACATAGTCTGGCTGTTGGAGAATTTTAGTTGACATATTTTCACAGAATTGCAGCCATCGGTCGGGGTCGTCATCTGAAGGTTGATGCACCATTTTTTATTTATATAGGTGCAATTTGTTCTGTACTGTACACCTTGTGTATAGTACTATGACTGACTAAGCAGGTAGACGCTACTTGTGCTGTGGAAGAAGAAAGGCTCACCACAATGTCTGCAACTATATCAGTTTTTGTATCAATGTCAATATTTGGTCGACCCGCTCGTTTGGCATAAGGATCAATACTTGTTTGTTGGAACGTATGAAAAAGCTCACTGAAATAAGTCCTCGGTATAGGCCAATCGGCCCATTAAAATGGGATCCGCGGCATGAAAATTATTTTCATATCCACTAATAATTTGTCAGCAAGAGCACGTACCATTTTGTTTATGTAGATACTTAAACGATTCGTTAAACAATGATTAAACTGAAAATTCGAGATATTATGGCATGTAAACTACGTCAATTGAAAAACTTAAACTTTTTTGACAATCAACCATATGCGGACTTTTGAATCTTTATTAATTACAAGCGAAGCTCAAATTTCAGTGTTTATTTATTTTAACCATCAAAAACATCGTGAATCCGAAAAAAATAGTACCGTTGAATAGGTATTCTAAATATGGTTCATTCAATAGCCTTTTTGGCGTGCGTCATCGATTGTTGATGTCCTTCTAACGAATTAGGTAGTAAGAAAGGGTCTGTGATTAATCCTAATCAAAATATCACAATAATGAACCGTTTAAATTTATTAGAAACATCAACCCTAATGTTTGACTGGAAAAATTTGATTGGTTGATGTTTAGATTACGTGCAGGCGCAACCTATCAATCGCTAATTCAAAATACTTTGAAGGCGCTCCTTTCGTAGCAGCAATGTGTCTACTGTCCCACTCACTGCTCGTCAGGTCTGTACTTTGTTGTTTATGGTCAACTATTATTTATGACCAGTGAATATTAATCTTATTGTTATATTTATTTGAATATTACAAAAATATGAATAGATGCACGAAAAAACATCAGCATTTTGAAAGTTCTCAAATATTTTCAGTTAGAAAGAGAAGCTGGTGATTATTAATTTCTTAGCCTTTTCGATTTTGGCTGAATACGATCCTAATGATTTCATTAATCAAAATTAAGGTTAGCCATATAGCAAATAAAATAAACGACTTACTCAAAAACTCGAATATACGTTACAAACGATGACGCACACCAAGAAGGCTATTGAATGTACCGTACCTTTCAAAACAGGTGGCACTTGCCATAAGGTCCCATTTGATATTATTGGTTTCAGTTGCCTGGTGACGTCACCGATGCCTATTACGTCACCTGTCACCACTAGTAGAGAAGCTTACAATAGTTCATTCACACCCTTCAAATCTCATCGGTCCACGTATCACCGTTCAAAAGAAAAGGGGGAGGGAGGAGACTTTTGGGAAACACTGTATTTTTTAATAAATACAAAACAAGATAATATATTATATTTATTTTCATTTTTCACTACTCCAAATGGAAAGTTTTTCAAATAAAGTGAGAATTGATGGTTCCTTGTGCTGTGAGTATCTTTGAACAAAGTTAAGTTGGACTTTTCTGATTGGTCAACTTCACTTTCTTGACATCCACTCATAGCACAACCAATTAACATTATTAACCAGTCAATTCTCCCATTTTTTTTCGAAGACTGTGAAATTCAGCTGCAATGCAAATTTCCAAAGTTGAATCTAATCTCCACATTCTTTGTCGAGTTTTGCTAAAAAGAAGTCTTTTCTAGAGGATTCAACAACTTTCAAATAATCTTCTTCATATATAAATAAAAGTAGGTTTCCAAGACACCATATTTTGTGTTCGAATGGTAATAAATTTCAATGAAAGTTTTTTTTAACATCTCATCTAAACAAGCAAACCTCTCAGCTGTCTTCATAATTTACCATATAATTAAATACAAAGTAATAAGACTTATTACTATTACCAGTTTGCTTGCTTATTAGTTTATCTTTTCACTGTTTTTGCCGCAGTTGTATGAAAACTTGTTTCGGATGTTCTTTTACGTTTTAACGTCCACTTTAGTAACGAAGAGAAAAATGTTTGCCTATACACATAAATAATTATTCATTTGCTTCGATAAATCAGTGATACAAAATTGTACAATGAAGAGCCTTTATCAATGTTACTTGTCAGTATTTTGCACTAATGGATATATCGCTTGTAATGATGATATCCATTCAAAGTAAGATGTGAATGCTTGTATTAGGGATGGATTAAACCTGTACCTGCTATTAGAAAATAACATATTGTTGATGTTTTAAGAAGATATTCTTTGTGCTATTATTGCCGAAAAATTTGGTGTATCAGGTATTGAGACACAAAAAATTCGCTTTCCCCCTTAAACTTTTGTTTAAAACAACGTAGGTAAGCTGCTACGATTGATGGATTGGTTCGGCACCATCAGTCAGAGGATTAGAGTCCTCAGCCTTCAGGTTTTTTCTGTTCCTAGTTGTGCCGTTTATGTGAAGTGACCAGTGGCCCTCGTTAGACCGTCTTTTCACTACGTCCTTCTTGGAGAAATCCTTCCTTGGATGCTATAGTACTAGGAGGTTATATCTCCAGTGAGATAATTTTTCACAATCGAAGATAATTTGAAAGGCTGCTTCCCCCTCTTCCATGCACAACCGACGGATAGGTTCCTCCCTATATATGCTGATTGTATTGTATGTATGTGCTTCTTTAGTAGTGACCGATAAGTTATCCCGTCACTTTCCTTATCTGGTACTTGCTAAGGTTTAATATATAATTGGTCAGCGTCTCCGAAGGTTTTTTGACCAGGAGTTTTCTGTGTTCCTGTTTCAGCAAGTGTCTCCAGTACGACTGATGTTTAGTTCGAGTCCACCGAGATGTACAACCACATGCAGCAGTTTTTGATATCCCAAATACTGGTTCAGTACCAGTAAATGCAGTTTCAGACCCTAGCTGCTCTGACGAGAATTATTAAAAGCGGCAGGAAGGTTAAAGACAATCTCCTGGTCATACAAAACTATATTGCACAAGTTTTAGTTAAACTACTATCCCTGGATTCTCAATATATTTGAATTGGTCCATTATCGACCTAGACCTAGAGGATAATAATAGAAAAAATTATTAACCACTAAGGGCCAGTTGTATGAAGCATAGTTAACCTAATGTCTATGGTTAACCCACGATCACAGCTATTAGAGTGTTGTACGAAACGTAGTCAAGAATTATTTTGGTTAACTCATGAGTTAACTATGCAATTTACTGAACCACCGAAATTGGTGGTTTAACTAAAGTTCGTGGAAAAACCTTCATATTCTGATGTGGCATATCTTATAATTGACTGTTATATAAACTATAATTTTACTTTTTATTGTTTACAATGGAAAACGTGGATTATTTTGAAGAGTTAACGGATGATGAGGATTTTCTAGAAATGATAAGAGAAGTAGGAGAAGGTTTATTCACTTATTTGTATACGACTTTTATATCTTATTTGGATTTTATACTGGGTTTTAGGTCGCATATTTCCAACAAGAGAAAATCATTTTAAAAAGTGGACGGAAAATGAGTTTTTTGATAGATTCAGAATATCAAAAGGTATTTAATTTTATTTTTTTATATGGACCACCGCCAGTGCCTTGAGCATAACATTTTTCATTAGCATACTTTTTCTTGGCTCTTTTTTTAATATTCCCATATTTATTTAACAGCACGTCACTACAAAAACTGTGACGATTTTTCAAGTCAGTACCAACAATCAACATGTGAATTTGGTTCAGTTGATAAATTGGTTAACTACATTACATACAACTGGCCCTAATAGAGAAATTCAAGCTCTCAGTTGTCTAGAAGCAACAATAATTGTCAACTTCACAGCTATTAGTGGAAAAAAATGTTTTTGTATAGTCAAGAAGTACTCTTGTGTCAAAACGTAGGCTATTTATTGAGTGTTTTCACCCAGTAAGTTCTCACACTATATGGTCGTTTAGGCACTGCATTTTTTGTTGTAGTAACTTAACAAAAGTTATCCCATACCTCACCACCGTATTTTTGCTTGGCGCCATTAAAAAAAATGTATTTCTGATTCTGTATTCTGCCCTTTCCTGTCAAACAGATCATCGGTCGAGTATGATTCACCACCTCGCAACTGAACTGTTTTCGCAGTCAAATGCTATGCTAAACTGCCGCTTCAGTCTTCATGGGTTATTCTTGCTAGATTTCTGTATCCCGTTAAAGGAACAAATAATTTTTTGCCAGTTTATGTTACCAATATTGGAGCTATACATCGCAGTGAAAATATTGCCCGTTTTGAAGCACCTCCAATAAAATAAAACCCTTTTGCTGTTAATTTAGTTTTGTTGTTTCGTGTATTCAATTACGTATTGGTTAACAGTAATGTCAGCAAGATTTTTATCCAATTTTCTAAAAAATGGAAAAGAATGTTGAACAAATAGAAGACAATTAAATACTAAGCACTATCCCACAATTCTGGTATAAGTTGAAAACCAACAACGAAAAAACGCCGTTATCTATTAAAACCCAGTTTAATTTTTGATAAAATCGCCATTAATATGTCTTTGATTTTATTACCCATTTGATAAATTGAAATTGAAAATAATTATCAAGAGAATCTCATAAAAATTCTTTATTGGTGTTGATATTTATAAATTAGAATTGTATATCTAGTGATCATTACATTTATTCATCTGTCTTGTTTTTACGATCCTTTAAGGGCCCGTTGTATTGATTAACTCAACTCGGCTTGATGATAACTGATGTTTAGAATGTGACAGATTGATGTATTTATTATAAAAATCGATTACATCAGTTATCATTGAGCCGAGTTCAGGTGTTTGATACAACGCGCCCTTAGTTATTTGAGTTGACATGAGCTTGTAAGGATTGAAAGGTTGAAGGTTGAAGAAAACACTTATCAATTGTCACTCTTATTTTACTTCTACTTACTTTATTTATAATATGTATTTATTTGAACTCCGGTCAACCCAGACCTCAGTGGAGCTCAAGATATAATTGTAGATTTAAATAAGCATGTCATCAAATCCAAAACTATGCATTTATATATTTATACGTACGGTAAACATATCCATAAAAGTATAAGTTAACCTATTTCGTAAATAACCTACTAGATTGTACGAGAGGCACCACCAGCTTTTGTTATGCACATGGAATACGTACCTATACGTTGGTTTTGTTCTAAAATCACCAAAACCCCATTCATTTTTCAGAACCTATTTTGGTATGCCTTTGACATATTCAAACCTATCGTGACAAAGCACCAAGTCCAAATATATATAGTTTGGCAAGTTTATCTGAGGCTATGCGGCATCGGTAAAAGGCGAGGAAAAACATGGCGCCTATCTGTGAAACGTACAAATGGCGTACGGTACCTATTTTACCAAGTAAAACTGAAAATACAAAGGTCACTGACAGTACCAACGCCACTGGATAAATCAATATTAGTCAATTGTCGAAGTGAGAGGGAAGATCTCACGCATGCGCTTGCCAATAAGAAGTCAGCTAGTCGATACAAATCACCAATTATGTAATTCGGAGGGTGTGGTCATTATGGTTTTTGTACAACGTTTCACAACAATTTATGATTATTATCACTACATAATTAGCACTTCAGTTTTTTCATAGTTAAACGTGGCAATGTCGAATGTTTTCGACTGCATTCCTCTCACGGTTTCAGATAAACTTGCCAAAGTATACAGTTTTTTAAAACCTGCTTCATTTTAGTGTCTATTTTATAGAAAATACGATGAATCTCCGCACTTATCACGAAAATGTAATAATAATCTAGTGAGTGACATTTATTCCAACAATTCAATGAATTCAAAAATTATTCGACATGGCATCCAACAACTTCAAAACATTTCTCCACTTCTAATTTATTCAAAAGCTTTTGTATAGATACATACAATGAATGGTACAGCATACCACGTTTCGTCTTTGAAAAGTCATCATCATCAGTTGAATAAGGGAAGTTGGGACACGGGTCCGTTCCGCGCAAAATGTATGGTGTGGTCTAATCAATTACCACCAAATTTTTTCATTTATTTTCACATGTGCGACTTTCAAATATGTTATCAAGGTAACTATTACTAGTTATATTTTGTAAGTCAGACCAATTCTGATGACTGAACAGCCCCTAAACATAAAAATTATCAACCGGGAGTATGAGTGCGAGAGCACTATGAATGCGTTCCAGCGTGACACGTCTATAGTAACTCGTTTCATCTTTTTCCATATATAGGAGCTTTATTCGGGTTTCTGTTTCTGGGCAGTCCGTGAACCAATCTAGAACTACGCAGAACTATCTGCGTACTTTATTCAGTCCTAAGGACTATTTTTGGACCGTTTAAAATTGAACGACGGTTGAAAAAACCCAAACATTCCGCATGGTCTATATAACTGAACTAACCTCATCATCACTGTATTGAGGGACAGTCTCTTCCACAAAGGTTTCGTTTTTAATATTATCTTGGAATTATATTGATCACATCACATCAAGAAGAACATCATCTTCACTTGATGATGATGATGAACTATGTTCAAATATTTCTCCATTTGGTAAATATTAAATTTGACGAGTAGAAATGGAAGAGTAATTGCATGAACTCGAATAAAGCTATTGACTAACAACGTCTCAGTCTAATGTGTATGTGCCCTTCATGCACAACGTATAGTTTTCAGTATAGTTCGGATCTGTTGGAGCACATATAACTTAGTAATAGTTGCCTTGATAACATGTTTGAAAGTCAGACATGTGAAAATAAATGAGGTTTATTCACTTTTGTGGAGGAGCTTTAAAGCGTCTGACAAAAGTTTTGGTCCATGGAAAGTGTCTGACACTTATGATACTACTCTAGAATATTATTCTACAAAACATATATGAAAATCAGACATACAAATTAAGGTAAAGTAACTCTTATTTTTAGTTACCCTTCTCACCTGGTACCTGCCCAGGCGCCCTTAGGCTAGCTCCACAAACACACAGGTATTCAAAGCACACGCTACTGAGAACCTAACATCTCATCTATTTGAAAACAAGTTATGTCTTATCGCTCTGAGATCTTACTCTATTAGAGCTACTGGAGGAAATATTCCAAGATATTTTCCAAGTTCACATGAAAAATATGCCGAATAATATACGAGAGCTGCTTCAACGAATAGTAGATGCATTTCAAAAAATTACACCAGAAATGTTTTTAAATTGTTAAATTTATTATAACTTTAGAGTGTAATTTGCAAAATACATCATTATTTCATATCTGCTTATTATCATTAAGTTTCAAGATGAATTGTTGAGCTTGGAAAGCTTGATCAATTTCTTCGATAACTCTTATTTAATGCCCAATATTTCGAATTATTATCAATTTGACTTTGGTAAAGGAGAGCGAACTCAAAAAAGATGATGATGTTTCAAAGAGGACACGAGGTAGAATGGTCAAGTATTCTTTATGATCGTACGTATTTGTACAAAACCTAAGCAAGATTGCAATAAAAAATCCAGAACCGTATTTGAAAAATAAAGTGGATGGTGACCCCTCAAAGAGGAAACGTCATCATGGAATTTTTGGTATAGTAATTTATAGAAAACATCGTTCGATGAAAAAAGTTTAGTACACTTTTATTGATATATTTCCGATATTTTGAATCTTTTTAACAATCTAATTTCTCAGCAATATACTGAATATTGTATCTATGACTGTTTACAAGATCTCTTTATACGTCAATTAAATCTGGTCCACCCTGTATATCATTAATTAATAGCATTATCATAAATCCACGTACACGCAGAACTACTATTATCTAATTCATTTTTCAATAGGCTTCCTGCTGATTTTACATTCTTTAAACCCGGTAATTTCATTGATTTAAATGAGATCGTTAACCTCAATTAAGAAACATTTTCAGAACGTTCCATTATTATCACATCCAGAAAATTTCCAATTCAAAACTTTGAGAATAGATATTCTAAAAATTGAAGCCATTTTCTTTATTTTGTCAATGCTTATATTGAAATATTCTCTTCTTGGCTCTGTATTTTATAGTTTAAATGGGTTCTATTCTGTAACTAATCCTTTAAAATTTAGACGCATATTAAAAATAAGTTTTTAACTTGCCTTTAAAAATTTGTTGTTGAAATGCTATTCTGCAAGTATACATTTTAGAGGATTCTTGAAAATTATATACAGGGTGTCCCAAATAAGAGTGACTGATTTTAAACATAAATGCCCAGCTTATTAATTGCTCCAAAGAGATGGGGTTTTCACTAATTTCACTAGTTTATCGAAGAGATTTTTTTAGTCTTGGCTGGCATTTCTTCCCATCAACACAGGGTGTTTTACTAATGTTAGTCAAATTCAAATGGGAAAATATGTATTATTTTAAATGGAACACCCTAAATTTTTTGATCTCATTCGAAAGAGCAATCATTCCCCTTTCCAAATATGTATAGTTTTCTATCTTTTGTTTCATAACAACAAAGATATTCGAGGTTTCATGTAGTATAACTTTTTTAATTACGTGAATAATTGCCAACAAATTTGACAAACAGTTTATTTAGTAAGAAAACATGATAACATTATTCAATACATATGAAGGAGGAAAAACAAAAAAGTTACAATAAATGCTGCATATGCCTACCCTCTTCGTTTATGCATAACTGTAAATGAAATTTTAAATTTTCAAATGAATTTTCTAACATTTCTTGCGGAATGTTTTCAATAATGTTCCAGATATTATTTTTTAGTTCTGCTAATTTGTTAGGCTTAGGATTGTAGCACCTATCCTTCACATATCTCCAGAGAAAGAAATCTGGGACAGTTAATTCATGAGACCGCAGTGCCCATTCAATCGGTCCAGCTCGACCAATCCACTTATCATTAAAAAACGTTTTTAATGAATCTCGTGCTATTAACGAATAATGTGGTGGTCAAAATTGCTGATTTTGTTGTTATGCGTCAAACGGTCACAGCATGAGTTGTTTTAAGGCATCAAAATACGTTCATATGAAATTACTAATTAAAAATGTACTACTACATGAAACCTCGAATATCTTTGTTGTTGATGAAACAAAAGATAGAAAACTATACATTTTTGGAAAGGGGAATGATCGCTCTTTCGAATGAGATCAAAAATTTTAGGGTGTTCCATTTATAAAAATACATATTTTCCCTTTTGAATTTGACCAACATTAGTAAAACACCCTGTGTTGATGGGAAGAAATGCCAGCCAAGCCTAAAAAAATCTCTTCGATAAACTAGTGGAACTAGTGAAAACTCCATCTCTTTGGAGCAATTAATAAGCTGGGCATTTATGTTTAAAATCAGTCACTCTTATTTGGGACACCCTGTATTTTAAAGTGTTCCTTTAAAATTTCGAGTAGAGTATCTGGCAACAGCGCTTTTGTCATTTAATAGCTAATCTTTAATAAAAAGAATCTAATAAAAATTAATGGTCTCTATTTATACATAAAAATGTATAGTAGAAAAGTAGGATAGGAATAAAAAACTTGCTGCTGAATATTTTGATCTATTAAAATGAAAACTATACATAACCAACAATGATATCCACAAGATAGTCTTGTCTATCCTTAAGTGTGCCCATTAATGCTTTCTCCATAGTAGTTTTTTGGAGTTCTTAATCTTACAGGTTTCATTGAGAAATGTGTGTGTTTGGGGTACATTTCGCTTGCTTGTTACTTCTACCTACTTGGATATAATTATCATTTATTTCTTTACCTTCAAAGATATCTCCTAATTCTTGTAATCGCCATGAGTTTCACAATTCATTCATTCTATTATTAAACTTACTTTTGCCCAGAGCACTTTAACCACATACTTCACAAAAACAAAATAATCGGTAAAATTGCAAAAACTGATCTAATTTCACATGCAGACTGACGCCAAACGTATACCGGTGGTGACAGTTACTGTATAATAGGGAAGGGTGGGGTGGGAATTCTTTGTTTCAATTGCCACATAATTTGTAGGCTAATGTGATTTCTTACGGGTAAAGAAATAGGCTTATTTAAAAAATGTGAATTTCTGTCAAAACTTTCGAATTATTTACTATGAATATTTAATTTCTTGTCTTAAAGTGATGGAATATTATTTTTTTCTGGTAATGAAAACAATTTTTACCCAAATAGCATCGTTATATTTTATGACAAAATATTATATTGTGCTTCGTAAACTTTTGTAGTTTCTGAAAAACAATTGTATGAAGGTGTGCATTAAGAAGAACACATTTTTTTACATTAAAGAAATTACACTCGAATAAATCATTTTTTTATATCAAAAGTTCCCAATATTTTTACGTTAATATGGCTTCTTAATAATAAATAAGCAATGTTGGTTTTAAACAAAGGGGGGTCAAACAAATCAGTTTATTTGTCCATAAATAAATCTTCTCTCGGTGTATAACTGTAGTTATCCTTTATAGTAGTTTCAATATCCCATCACGGATATTCAGGATCATGCTTAGGACATTTAAAATAAAATACAAACCTACATAAATCAGTGATACTTATCAATTCCCCCAATAAATAAACAGCTGTTCATTGTTGAGGTTTTATATTGTTATTATTGTTATTGTAACTATAGAATTGCAAATTTGAATGCTACCATTCATAACTGGTCAAGATCCGCACATATGGTCGACGATCATTTTATTAGAAATCTGATTCACCAATTAGGATTAGTTTTATATTCTAAGCGAATGGTCAGTCACGGCCTATTTCTCAGGTACTTATCTTGTTCTGCTTTAAAAGTATCTGGTGATATTTAGTTTTATAAGAACGTATTTAAAATATATAATTGACAAGGCATATGTTGATGAATTTTCGAAAATCTCAAGGAATACAAAAATTACAATGTAAGATAACTGTATCACTAGTAAAGACCTGTGATCCCAATAAAATAATTGGGTTACTGGGTTAGGTTAGGTTAGATAATGTTTCTGGTGAGTGGATATATAGGACATGTCCACCAACTGGCATACTGATACTGATGACAGTAGTTCTGAGAAATAATAGTTATTGGGTAAGATCTTATATTTGTAAATTTGTTGAATTATCATTTTTATAAAATTGATATAGCTTTTATAAACAGTGTGAACATCACATTACATACCTTTTTGCCGCCGTCCTAAAATTATGTTTTCAAGAATTCCGTCCGTGTACTGAGTTCTTTTTGCTGTCAGACTTACAGAAAAAAGAAAATGAATGGATTTATAACCATATTTATTTATGATGATATCCTTACATTGTGTATTTAAAGGAGGGAAAGAAAATATAATCATCGCTCGCACCCTTCCCCCTTAAACAAAATTAAAAAAAATATTCTTACAAAAATAAACTTCAATCCGCCGTTCGACAGAATTTAATCATGAAACGTGAGGTGCCCGCCGTTGGGAGGCGGAAAGCATATATTATCAGTAAATAACTTCGCCGCGCTATCGTAAATTATGACATTTCTGGCGGAATTCTAATGTCAAATTCATAATTCCGTCGGCGGAGCTCTAGCTAAACTGTTTTTGAAATATCTAGAACATGTTCAGTAGTTGGTTATGGTTATAATAATATAATGAGAGGTACTATGAAATATCATTTTCTGAATTTTCATCAATATTTTACAGCAATAGGAAATGTGGGTTGATGTTTTGGCTCAAAAAAGAAGGAAACATTATTTTACAGGTATTGGAAAATCACGTGATGATATAATATTTGAGTAGAGATATCGTAAAGCAGCCAAATAATAACGTGTCGGCAGCAAATTCCATCAATTCAGGTTATGAAATCAAACCATTTTATTTTGTAAAATCTACATTGTAATAATGTAGATTTTACAAAATAAAATGGTTTGATTTCATAACTTACTATGGATCTACATCAAGTAAAAGCCTCATCTATTCAATCCATCAATTCAGTTTTAAATTGGACTTCCCAGTAGTCCAGATCTACCGCAGATTGAAATCTTGTGGCATATTTGGAGAAAAAAAATTCCTCGAAAACTGTTTTATGTGAGATGACACCCAAATAAATTCTATGGTATTTAGAGAAATTCCGTGGTCTTCAGACACATTCTTTCACTTTGCTTTTGGATTGAATTGGATAATGTTGATTTAATTTTCTACACAATTTAGTTTTTTGCTTTTTTTTAATAAAGGGCTTGGAGGATTCAGGAAATTTATAGATTATTTTTCTATGTCTTACTCGTGAAGTGATCCTTGGTTAGGTTAGGTTAGGTTAGGTGAAGTGATCGTGAAGTGATCGTGAAGTGATCCTTGGTCTTCGGCCTCTTCACCATGTGATCGAGGCTGAGGCGGGGAGGGCTTTCCTGCGCTTGAAGCGTCTGGGATACGTGCGAAGAGGGGAAGAGTGCAGACACGTCAAGAAGCTCCGGCTCCTGGATGATATTCCAGTTCTGGCTCGAGCGGCTGACGATTGCTTGCGCAAGTACTACTTCGCAGCCCCATACAGGGCTATCAGTCAATACAGAGAATCCTGGGGAAAAGAGACAAATACACAGCCTCATGGGACCGTCTGGTTCACAGATGGCTCATGCTCTGGTGTCAGAGCAGGGGCTGGAATTTACTCTAGGAACCCAAGGACACAAATCTGTGTACCATTGGGTGATGTTGTATCTGCATATCAGGCCGAGATATACGCTATCTTGGAATGTGCGCAGATAAAACTAGACAGAGGTTATGTGGATCGACGCATAACTATATACTCCGACAGTCAGGCAGCAATTAAAGCCCTGAGTGGATATACCATCAACTCAGGACTTGCTGACGAATGTCGCGAACGACTTGATGATCTTGCAGGTCGGAACGCAGTGCGGCTAGAATGGATTCCGGCCCACTCTGGTTTTGAAGGCAACGAAATGGCGGATGAACTGGCTGCGGAAAGGGCGGCAGCTCCTTTCTGTGGCCCGGGACCGACCCCCGGCCAAAATAAACAATACGCAAGGGGACGAGGAAGTGGCTGAGGAACCAGCACCACGCTCATTGGAATGCTCTGCAGGGTCCTAGACAATCCAAACTTCTACTGAAGGGATGGACTGATGGACACGCCAGGGCAGCCACTGAACTACCAAGGAGTGGGTTGAGGAAGATAGCAGGACTCTTAACAGGGCACTGCTGTATGAGGAAGCACCTCTACAATCTAGGAGTAGAGGAAAGTTCCCTATGTAGGGGTTGCGGCATGACTGATGAAACGTCAGTTCATGTTCTCTTAGAGTGTCCACACTGGGCTGTATTACGCAGTTGAATCTTCGGAGTCACTGTCATGGCTCCTGGAGACACAAGCAGGCATCCACTGAAAAAGGTTGTGGCCTTTATTGAAGGGCTCGGCTTCATGGATGTCTAGATAGCAGGAATGGCACAATGGGCCCGCCAGTAGCCTCAGTGCCGAATCCTTGACTTTAGTTTGTCTAGGTCAAGGCTTGCCTGCACATTCAGTAGTAGTAATGTATTACTCGTTATTGATTAAATAACTCATTATCTGAACACAATGATCCAAAGAAATTGCAAATTTGTCTTATAAATTAATAAGAAAAAAACTGATTATTGCTGAACATTATGCAAAAACCTTTCGTCTTGAAGAAGTTAGCTTCTACTGAATAAACATTTGTTGGGAATAATAATTAGCAGACATTTATGATAGTCACGTACCTTGTTACATTCCTATCATATTAATTGAAATATGTATTGAGAATTATTATCAGGAATGGAATAATCACATGAACAGATGTAATTTTCAACTGATATGATTAACACCAATTACACCTGCCAGGTAGTTTTCCAATTTACGAGATATGTGTTTTCTAAAATTCCTCAGTTTCTTTTATTTTAAGACGTCGTGGATATAATTATTAATAATAATTAATTATTTTTATTAAGAGCGCGGCAGACAAAAAAAATTCTTGAAAAAAAAACCAATTTAACTTTAATGTGTTTAAGGATTTTATTAAATTATTATTCATATTTTGTATAATCATCAGCCCACAAATTAACCATATAGCATGAATGTATAGAGGTTTTTTTCTTTCATACCACAGAATCCACATTTCTCTTTTTTCACTATTTATTTCAGGCGCTCATTCAGGTAACACTGTCCCGTGAGGACTCTTGTTAAATCTCTTATTGCAGTATTATTTTTATTATTATCAATTTCCATAACAAGAAGTTGGGATTCAGTACAAACATGTTTTAAGCCAAAAAAATGTGAAATTTATTCATCTAACGCAAAGGCTTGATGAGGTTTGTCTGACTGCTAAAATCATTTGTGTCCAGAATAACAACTAATCCACTTAGTGTTTTTAAATTCAGAAAAAAATATTTTCTCTGAGTAAATTATATAGAGAACATTCTACTATCAAATGTATCAAAGTTTCATTTCCACCCATATTACAGAGACTACAAGTTGAAGTTATATATCTATGTGATATTTTATGCCCCTGAAAGTTTTTACTTTTTCCACAGGTTCATTATTACATTTAAAATTAGGTTTATAATTGTAATTGTAACCACCTTCAAGAAGGTCATTAATTTTTTTTTGTATTTAGGAGAATCACCTGGTATTTACACCATGGTATTTACAAATTGCATCCCATTTCTTGTTGCTGCTCAATTATATCTTATGGTCTAATGCATTTGCTTTATTTCTACCAGCATTAAAAAACAGTAAGTGACCCTGTTAGCAGAGAAATACTTTTTATTGTAAAAAAATCTCCATCTTATTTTTCCAAATTTTTAAATCTACGAACATCTGACGCAAACTGTGATAACCCCATTAGTAATACTTCATAAAATTGAATAAAAAATATATTATAAAGATTTTATTAACAATAAAATAGTTTTTGTCTCATGTGTAACGTAGCGTTAACTTGATAATACTTAATAATTTGTGTTTAATTCGAGTAAAAGCAGTACCATTTATATAAGATTAGTAGATATATCCTTTTCATTCTGATAACTATAATTAAAGTTGGTATATTTGAATGTTTCTCAATTCCATCAATATTAGTTCTGTGATTAACTATAAATACAAACTAAATATTCATAACTATGGGTATTGAAAATCGTCTTTCAGCTTCTGTGTTGATAAAGATATGATTAACTTTCCCTATTAGAAGAGTGCAATCATTTGCATACCGATTATTATCACTGAATCTAAAGGTGTTCACAAACAACAACTTCTGTTTTTTTCATGGCAAATGAATAATTTGGTGCTAGGTGATAGGTTGAATAATTCACCTAATTAATAAAAAATGTTAATAAGATGTTTGAGTTTTCCGTTTCAATCCACTAGCAGAAATGCGATACGACCCAAAATAGTCTCACTGGACAGATTAAACTCGTACCTTTTTTTCAAGTGACGATTTACAAACGCATAAACGTGCATTTATGAACGTACCAGTAGCGGAAACTACTACATTTTAAACACAAATTACGTGAGAGAAAACGTGTCTCAGCAGCAGCGCCGAGTGTTTGGTGTTTGTTTGAATTTTCTAAGATTATGGCTGCTTATTCCGCTTAACCATCAATTCACAAATAATGGAAGATTTACTCTCAGCAGCCGCTATTGGAAAACTTGATAATGATAATATGGGTGATGGCATAGATGATGCTGTACTACTTCACATCCTGAGAAATGAAGGCCAGGAGAACAATTTACCAAATGTTGTCTCAACGATTTTGGTGAAGAAGAATCCAGAGTTATTTCGTTTTGAAAAAAAATGTTATTCCTGGAATACCTAGCTGCTGCCGTCGAAATACTAAATTAAACTGTTACTGAAGGTCGGGATATAGTGGAAGGTGGGTGTATGGCTTGTTAGAGTATGAAAATTGAGTTACTTTTTATAAATTATAAACTGAAAAAAGAAAACCTCAAATTAATTTACCAAGGAAATAGTATTGTTTTGTTTATGTTGATTATTTGTTTTGGTACCTCTTTGATCCCATATCTATGATTCCGATTAGTCCCGATTGGCGTATTCGGCTCGATACGGATAACGTTTAGTCTGCACGCAAAGATACGCAAATTTGCTGTTGCGGCGCATGCGCAAAGTTCAACACCTACGTCTACGTATACTCATGAGGACGTGGTTGAACGGAAAGTCCGATTCGAATAATTATCCAACATAATAAAACTTTTATTATCAATTTATTCAGGTCGTTAAATATGTATACCTCAATGCCAATGTTATCTTTTGATTTTACTCGTGTTTTGACGTTACCATGATAGTATTGGACCTACTTATATATTTTAGCAAATTCTTTTGTGGGTGAAACTAAACATGTACATTATTCCATAAATCAACAATAGTTTTAGTAGGGCATACCAAATAATGACTTTTATTGCATTATTACATAAATTTTTCCCTCCAGTTGTCCTCCAGTACAATTTACCTGCTAACTGTACAAACTGTACAATAGATGTAAATATTAACAACAATTAGTTTGTGTTCAAGAAAATGGTTATAAATTATATGTTTCTTTCATAACAGCTTTATCAATATAAAAATTAAAACCATACTTTGTTTCATTTTATTGTAATAATCCATTTGTAACATTACCGCACGCTACAGTAGTATATTCTTACTGCACTGTTATTTTCTAACTGCTTAGCAACTGCCCACTATTCTGGAATATTGAGCTTTGCGCATGGAAAACAGGTCAAAATAGTGTCACTTCTCCCACGATCGGAGAAAAAAAAACTTGTTCTATTACCTACTTTTATTGAAGACTAGCAAAGACTAGTAATTTTAAATATTTACGTTATTTTTTCCATAACGCAACTTTACACCGTTTTCTGCGAGAAAAATAATTACGTGATATTTGCCAAGACCTCCCTTCCCCTTTAGTGAGATTTGGAAAGATTTTGCCTGACCCCCTCCCTCCCCCAGAAGACCTCACGTAATTAATGGACGCCCCCTAAGCAACAATCCTTCACCCTGAAGCTTGGGACAAGAGAACTGTAGTGGGAGCATGAAACTCGATCATACATCCATCGAATAATCGAGACTTTATTCGATCGAGTTGATGCATTTGGCGCACGAAACTCGATCGAGTTGTGTTATGTTATCTATGGTTCGTATTCCCATTGTATCAAAAAATCGTTGGTCAGCTAACTTCGTAGTTGTATTTTTTTAGAAAAGTGACATTTATTATTTGTTGTTATGCTTGTCAGGTGTTTAGTTGGACTTGGTTGACGAAGGGCTATCTGTGTTTAGTGAATACGTTAAGGCGGCGCCAGACATGCGGCATTCGGCGAATACCGAGCGACTGCTCGCCAAGTAGCAAGTAGTTGAGTTACTCGGCAAGGTGTGCGCCAAATGACAAGCACCTAAACCAGATATTCGCCATTCGTTGGATGCGGATTCAGAGCGTATACGGCAAATATTCGTTTCCTTTGATTTTGCTTCGAAAGACCGACACACAACGGGAACTACGCGAGCACTGCACAAATACTAAAATTGGTCATCGGCAAGTAGCGATCAACCCGTCCACACACTCGCTACTTGGCGAGCAGTCGCTCGTTATTCGCCGAATGCCGCATGTCTGGCGCCGCCTTTAGATTGGAAACATGTGCAAACCCAATTAAAAACATTGGGAAGTTATTTTTAATAGCTCAATGAACCTATTTTCGGGTAAAGTGAATGGATCATTATACACTCGTAATGATCGTCTTCCTCTCAAAAGACGTAGATTGTCTCTTGCTCTAGCGAGCCTCTTATGTTGCCGCAATCCTACATGAACAATGGGTAGCATTTTAACAATGACCTATAATACTTAATATATTAACAAATTGATGAGAATTATTTAAAGAAGCTAGACGTACCGAGTTTCTAATACTTGAGTCAATTTATTTGGAAAAACCACACACACCAATAATAAACAACAAACATAACCTCATAAATTCAATAGTTATCACAGTACCTATTGGTTAGGTATACTGTGGTTCGATCAACTCGACAGCTTAGGAGTCGTCGAGTGATTTCAATCAAGTCGAGAGGAGAAATCGAATTTCGTGGGTGACATTTTGATCGACTCGCCAAAATTCGTCGAATAATCGAGCTTCGTGCTCCCACTACTGTTTGTGTTTATCTGCTGTACCCGTCCAAAAAAGCGGCGAGCGTTTCATCCCGCTTACGCCAAGAAATGTAAAATTCTAGAAAGTTCTACGAATAATTGGATTCAAAATAATCTAGGGGTTTTCAAAATATTGTTCTCCCTTTCTTTCGCAAGTTGGTTATTTTTCCAAAAGATATAAGGTAAGCTATGTCGTTCCTAACTTTAAATATTGTCATCCCTTAATTTTAGAAGCTGATTATTTCTTCAAAAGACATAGGTAAGCTATATCGTTCATTATTTTTCTAAATATTGTCCTCTATCTCTTTCACAAGTTGGTTATTTTTTCAAAAGACATAGGTAAGCTATGTCGTTCCTCATTTTTCAAAATATTGTTCTCCCTTCCTTTTACAAGCTGGTTATTTTTTCAAAAGACATAGGTAAGCTATGTCGTTCCTCATTTTTCTAAATGCCATTCCTTTCTCTCATAAGTTGATTCTCTTTTCCACAAACATTGGTGAGCTTTTCATTTCACATGTTGAGTTGGCCACATGTATACCATCTTTGGTGGTTTACGATTGACTTTTTCCCGCACGGATGCACGTAGTATTCTCCAAAGTGTTTTCCGTTTGTCGAATGGATATGGGCTGACAAATAGGGGGAATAGTTGCCCAAAATATCGTGAATGCCAAAGTGGTTACATGCAAAATGGCTATACTTTTCAGGTTATAGACCAACAATTTTTTTCAGCGCTCCCTTTTTAGCTCACCAACACTCTTTCACAAGCTCCAGAGATTCCACCGAATAGTTGATGAATTTTTTAATTTAGTATGAGTTTCTGTTACAGAAATTTTATCAGCGATGGATATGCTCTGAAGAATTTATACTTTGCATGTTCATTTTCTGAACCGCATAGGTTTAGTATTTGCATGCTCAAGCTTGAGTGTAGTAGGGGTTGGTAGAGTAGTGGTAAAATTGAGATGTTAATATGTTAATTTCAAAATATCCCCATGTATATTGTTAAGTTTGTATTTATTTGTTACTGTTTGTATATTTTTGTATTACTGAACTTTGCTTGTAAAGACAAACTTCTATCAGGGTGCAGACATCCTGTAAGCCGGTGGGGAATATTTTCTGTCGGTTGTACACTAAGGGTAAGGGCCACAAATGGTGGAACAAGTCTTTGGATTCGCTACGACAACATACTCGGCGCCTATTTAATAGGGCTAGGAAGACAAAGTCGGATCTGGATTGGGAGCAATACCGCCAGAAACGAAATGAGTACAAGAGTGCGGCCAGGTTGGCTCGAAGAGATGCCTGGCGGGCCTTCTGTGAGGATATCGTCTCGGTACCTCAAATGTCAAGGCTGCGCCGGATCTTAACGAAATCACCGGACAGCGCTCTAGGCTGCATGGAAGTCGCACCGGGTGTTTTCACCGAAACCCCGGTGGATACTTTGCAGCATCTACTAGAGACACACTTCCCCGGTTGTGAGGGAATCGAGCGGGAGTGTCCTGACATGGGATATGTAGGTATACAGCGACCATGTGAAGAGGCCTATCTTCTAGCAAAAAAAATAGTCACATACGAGCGGAGTACTTGGGCGATGCGGTCATTCAGACCATACAAGTCTCCGGGGAAAGACCAAATCTTCCCGGCCTTGCTTCAACAAGGCTGAGAGGCCGTTGGCACAATTCTCGTGCATATCTTTCGGGCCTGTTTGGCACGCAGGTATGTCCCTGAACAGTGGAGGCAGGTGAAAGTCGTCTTCATACCCAAGCCGGGTCGTACCACATACACGGTGGCTAAATCCTTCAGACCCATTAGCCTAACATCCTTTGTGCTGAAAACACTGGAGAGGGTGGCTGATCGGTACATAAAGGAAAAGGTTGGGCTTAGGTATCCTTTGCACAAGAACCAACATGCTTTTAGGTGTGGCAAGTCAACTGAAAGTGCCTTACACCAACTGGTAACTCAGGTGGAGAAGGCGCTGGAAAATGGCATGATCGCCCTGGGAGCTTTCTTGGATATACAAGGGGCGTTTGACAGCACCCCTGTAGGATCCATGTGTAGGGCTGCGGCAAACCATGGAATAGAGCCAATGATCACTCACTGGCTTGGGGCCATGTTGTGCAACCGTACAGTAGAGGCCACATGAAAAGACCATGTGGCAAAAGTAATCGTCGCTAGGGGATGGTCCGATTGGTCCGAGGTGGGGACTGACCCCCAAAACGATCATATGGTTCTATAGAGTGATTATGCTGCCTATGCTCACATATGCGGCTTTGGTCTGGTGGCCGAGAGTAACCTTGGTCACGGCAAGATCGCAACTGGCACGCCTTCAAAGGTGGTCAGTTTGGGGGCAACTGGCTGCATGAGGACTACACCAACTGTTGCGATGGAGGTGATCCTTGGTCTTTGGCCTCTCCACCATGTTATTGAGGCTGAGGCGGGGAGGCCTTTCCTGCGCTTGAAACGGCTGGGATACGTGCGAAGAGGGGAAGAGTGCAGGCACGTCAAGAAGCTCCGGCTCCTGGAAGATATTCCAGTTCTGGCTCGAGCGGCTGATGAATGCCTGCGTGAGTACTACTTCGCTACCCCATACAGGGCCATGATACGGGATAGAGAGTCCTGGGAAAAAGAGAGGAATACACAGCCTAATGAGACCGTCTGGTACACAGATGGCTCATGCTCCGGTGATAGAGCAGGGGCTGGAATTTACTCCAGGAACCCAAGAACACAGGTTTGTGTACCATTGGGTGAGGGTGTATCTGCATATCAGGCCGAGATATATGCTATCTTGGAATGTGCGCAGATGAACCTAGACAGAGGTTATGTGAATCGACGCATAACCATATACTCCGACAGTCAGGCAGCAATTAAAGCCCTGAGTGGGTATACCAGCAACTCAATACTTGCTAACGAATGTCGAGAACTACTTGCTAATCTTGTAAGGCGGAACGTGGTGCAGCTAGAATGGATTCCAGCCCACTCTGGTTTTGAAGGCAACAAGATGGCGGATGAACTGGCTGCGGAAGGGGCGGCAGCTCATTTCTGCGACCCGACCCTGGGCCTAACAAAACAAAGAATACGCAAGGAGACGAAGAAGTGGCTGAGGAATCAGCACCTCGCTCATTGGAATGCTCTGCAGGGTCCTAGACAATCCAAACTTCTACTGGAGGGATGGACTGATGGACACGCCAGGGCAGCCACTGAACTACCAAGGAGTAGGCTAAGGAAGATAGCAGGACTCCTAACAGGGCATTGCTGTTTGATGAAACACCTCCACAACTTAGGAGTAGAGGAAATTTCCCTATGTAGGGGTTGCGGCATGACTGACGAGACGTCAGTCCATGTTCTCTTAGGGCGAGTTGTACCAAACACCTGGACTCGGTTTAATGATTAGACTGATGTAATTGTTGATAATAAATACATCAATCAGCCACAGTCTAAGCATCAGTTATCATTAAACCGAGTTCAGGTGTTTGGTACAACTCGCCCTAAGAGTGTCCACACTGGGCTGTACTACGCAGGCGAATCTTCGGAGTCCCTGTTATGGCCCCTGGAGACACAAGCAGACATCTATTGGAAAAGGTTGTGGCCTTTATTGAAGGGCTCGGTTTCATGGATGTCTAGGTAGCAGGAATGGCACAATGGGCCCGCCAGTGGCCTCAGTGTCGGAACCTTGGCTTGAGTTGTCCAGGACAAGGCTCTCCTGCACATTTAATAGTAGTTATAGTAGTAGTAGCCATTCAGATCCTTGAACAATGTGGCATATACCAAAATTCATTCAGTGAGTTAGTTCTATTTACGGTCCTGTATCTCTTTTGGGTCAGACATAATGTTGTGCTTATCAGAAAATATATCCGAACGAACTTTCACGGGCTTTCCGCTAATAAGCTAATCGAGGTGTTGAGTCGTCAATTGGTTACCTCACCTTAAACAGAAGATCTGATCATTGTAATTGTCCAGCTGGGTGACTACCACCAGCTGAGTACAAATAAATACCCAAGTCAGAGCAGAGCTGCACTGATAGTTTTAGCGGGTGTCCTAATGGGATATTGTCGCCTGAATGGTCACCTAAAAAAAAGCTCAAAGTAGTGGAGGAGGAATGTTGATTCTGTGGTATGGAAGAAAATCACCGACAGAGGTAGTGTTTATTTCCCACTGAATAATTAAAAATTTTAAATTATTCAGTTATTGCTGTAGCGTGAATGTAGAGAATTGTGACAAAGGTCAAAAATCAAAATATCCTATCGATACATAACGGCAATTCAAAACTCATTCCTCGACATATATATTTTATAGCATTAAATGAGTATAATTTAATCGTAATAATAAACTAACAAAGAAAATACTAAACGTGACTTACAGCTTAGATTTTTAATTTTGTTATTCACGAATTTCCTTGTAAGAAATACAGAGCGTGTAAAAAAATTTAAACAATAACAGCTCTCATAGATGTTAGGTGTTATAGGTTAATGAAAGATCAATGGCAAAGTTGCGGAGTCAAGAAATTTTCACGTTTAGTTATAACATTTTATTCAAAGAGTTGATGATCAAGAAACTATAGAACTAATCTATGAAGTATGTTTACAAATATAATAGAAATTTGTTTTCTTATAAAGCAAACGAATTCAAGTTATTGATTGTCGCTATGCACTTGTTTCAAGAAAGTTTCAAGGAAGTGACCTGGTCTTTAGTTTTTATATACACATGTTCAAGAAACATCCATTAGATTCAAGTAAACAAACAATTTGTGATACCATACAAAATAATTGTTCTCAATAATGGTAAATCTAATCAATTGAGCTCAAATCAGTTCCACTACTAAAAGATTGAAAGTATGCTTATAAATTGTAAATGGCATGCAAAGGACATACACAGGATTTATGTTTTACTTCGCTAAATAATTTTTGACTTCCCTTCCGTCACCCGTCACTATTAAGTAATATAAATCACTTTTCCTTCGTTTTTTCGAATTCAAACTCTAGCAGAATAAAACAGTGTTATAAATGTGTGAGACATAAAAAATAAAAACCACATAAAATGAAAGGAATTGCACTATTCCAGCAGGATTAAATCAAGTATGGTTATGTTCAAAGTATACAGTTGGTCTTTGACTGCAGAAACACCCCATAAATTATATCAAATTTTCCACATTCCAATACAAAGACGCAAGTGCTAATTACATATTTCAATATGTTCAACATTTTCAAACTCTCGTAACGTAAGGTTCAATCTTATTCAGTATTCGAAATACTCAACTCTTGTTGTGTCAACGCTTCTTAGGCTGGACAAAAAATATACCTACCAACAGACAAGAAGCGAATTTCGAAAAAACGTATGCATTAGTCATCTTTTAAATTAGTCGCCAAAAATATGTCATACGATTATATGTGGGACTCTTTCTTATGGTATTTACAGACCTAAATTAGATTACAAGTTTGCTTGAAAGTTGGAATTATTTTTTTAGATGATCTATATCACGTGTATATTGTCAACAAAAAGTGCAGAAGCGGCTACTGTTGGAAAAGTACCCATATAATACATTTGATAAGATACAACTTTATGCTAAAATACTTTTTCTTAGTGTGGTTCGAGTAAAGCTGTAAGCATTTATTATGATTCTCAGTGTATGCCAAAGTTAGCTGTCACCTTCAAGGTTATTTATTTTTGTCCCGCCAACTTGTTGTTGTGACAGACAAGTGACAGTTAATAAGGACGGACCATGTCAGGAATATAGACTTTCTTCACAGAGATCTTGTAGTGCCAAATGTTAAAAAAGAGAAATACCAACATCTTGTCTGGAGGTTAAAAAGAACCAAACCGTATGAGCATATTATGTAGTGTTCTGTTGAAAATCTGAGCTTAGTGCGCATGTGAATAGTGAAAAATCGAAATATTCAGTGGTTAATCTATGAAATTTTTATAAAAATATGAAGGTCAATTTTTATGGAGAAAATGAAGGGAACATTTTTAACTATCCACTTTTTAAAAATTTATAATACTTCGAAGTGATGGCAAGCCACACATAATTAAAGCACTACTTACTCTAGTAATTCCTCACATTAATGTAGAAATGGAAAAATGAGTTTTTTCAAATACCTTATGGCAGTGAAACTGAAAGTTACATAAAATATAAAGATGCTCTAGTGAAACAAGCTGAAAATGCCTGATAATCTGTGATAACAAGCACGTGCTATTGGAGCGATGTGAACTAGTTTAAATCCAAACATTGATGCGTGATCTTGCAAAACTGGTTCACTCAGGAATTCACAACTTGAAAGATGATATTCGTCGTCCCATAAACACAATATTTCTACACCGAATATATTTCATGAGACAGTAAAAGACTATTGACTCTCAAGTTGCATTATTTCATAAAAAAAATATTGTAGTGAAAATAGATCCATTTTTTAGAATCTGTATACTTTTTATTTGGGTAATCAAAATGTCAGAACTGTCTTTTTCACGTCATTCAGCCAGTCGCATCAGGAGTCAGAACTGTCTTCTTTGGTGTGCACTTTTTTGTGAGCATTGAGTTTAACTAGAAAATAGTATCCATTTCTATTTTTTCTATTTTTTGTTTTGAAATAGTCATCCGATAACCTGTCAGTGTAGTTTTTTATCGTGTCCTTCTACCTCCAAAAATATTTCATGTAATTTCAAATATTAAAAAAATGCTGCAATTTATTTTACCTATTCTTCTCAAATAAGGTTATTTTATATAAACATATCTTCACAGAAAATACTATTCCATTTTATTTTCAAAATACGTTTGACGATAATTATTGACAATGGTCAATACAACAGTAACAAACATTTTATTGAAACAAATGATATTATGTTTGTAAAATTGGTAGTATACTCTTAATTGATATTTAAGGGTACTCATTAAATGATGATAACAAATTGCTTTTAGTTCAGTTTATTTCTAACCCTCATCCACAATGTGCTTAACTACTACTGACAACTGACAGTCCCGGCCCTCTTGACAAGCGCCATAGAACTATCTCGGTTAACCCAAGCTTACATGTCACATCTTTCTTCTTAAACTAAAAAACATATTCTACATAACATAGTCTTTAAACTTTTCAGGCTTTCTTGAACATCGCCCAGCTCTTGTCATTATACATTGTTCTGGTATATTGACATTGACACCACTTGTACTTTCACTAGCTATACTCTTATCGTTATTGACATTTCTAGATATCTCATCAGGTGAGATTTGTTCATTGGTCTCCGATAATGTTTCATTGTAGTCAGGCAATATTATGGGGCTATGAAATGACTTTTTTAAATGTACAGAGTTTCGTCTTATTTCATTTCCACGTTCATTTAATATAGTATAAGACCTTGGTGTATTTTCTATTTTAGTCACAACGGCAGGTTCCCAGACACCTTTATGTTGATACATTACATTTTCATTGGGCATAAAATCTGCTTTTATATGTGCAGATCTGTCATAGCATTCTTCCTGCTTGGCTTGACGCAATTTCAACAAGTCTTGTATATTGTGAGCTTTTGGTTTCCATTGTGATTTTACAACAGGCAAGAATGTTCTCAATTTTCTAGACATCAGCAGTTCTGATGGAGAAACATCCATACCCGAGATTGGCAAGTTTCTGTATTCTAGAAGTGCTTCAAACTCCCCTCATCTTCCTCACACTTTTTTAAAATAGATTATGAAATACCAACTGCTTTTTCTGACAACCCATTAGATTTTGGATACATTGGACTGGAGTTAATTATTTCAAAAGACCATTGTTCAGCAAAATTTCGAAATTCAAAACTTGCGAAAGGCATGTTATCACAAACTATTTGTTGTGGGATGCCATGGACACTAAATATAGCTTTCAATTTGTTTTTGACTTCCTTGGCTGTTTTATTGTTCAAAGGGATTATCTCTAGCCACTTTGAATAATAATCCATTAAAGCAAGATAATCCTTCCCTTTATAATCAAGAATATCTATACCAATCTTTTCAAACGGCAAATGTGGAACACTATGAGGAATAGGGTATTTTCCTATGAGCGGAAAAAATTAAAAAAGAGTCGGAGCAGGTACTTTGTGGTACTATTATGCCAGAAATCAATATTTCACACAAATAAATTAAACCAGTGATTTTTTATTAATTTAACAAAAATGGTAATTTTCAAATATTTACTCAGCGCGGGAAAATATGTGAGTTTATTGTGACGTAAGAGGTCTCGCTGCTTGCTTGTTTCTTATAGGCCAGCTCAGGGGGGCGGCCGCAGGTCGAGCCGATGGTTCCGATTCGGCTGGTCAGTGATCTTGTCGCTCGGGATGCGGTAGGCGGAGCGACAAGATCACTGACGTCATAAAAAATCAGCGCGTTTTGGCGCGCTATTTAAATATAAAATTTTTAAAGTTGGTTTTGGCAACTTTCCCGCTTAGTAAAAAATTTGGAGTACTTAACTGAGGCCAGACAATCTTCTAATAGTGTTTAAAAAAAATTGTCAAATACCCTATTAGCGGTTCCTTTACATTAGACCGACTAAACTTTTTACATATTCTACATTTTGAAATGTACTCTTCCACATCACAACTTAATTTTGGCCAGTAAAAGATTTGTCTCAACCTTTTTTTAGTCTTTTCAATGCCAAAATGAGGTTTGTGTGCCAGATTCAACATTTCCATTCGTAGTGATGCAGGTACCGTTATTTTATTTTTTAAAAATAACATGCCGTTATTGAAAGTTATATCATCTTTGACAGAAATTGTTTTAGCTGATCTGACAATTTTTTGTTACTCTGTGGCCAACCATCTAATACATATTCCTTCAGAATTTATAGTACATGATCATTTTCACATGTTTCCTGAAATTCTTTAACCCTATTTTTGCTCATAGAGACTTCTGTTCTAAGGCTATGGACCATCTCACTATGTGTTTTATCATCGGTAACTGGATTGTTTAAATAGGACCGTGATGAAAGATCAGCAACTAACATTAATTTACCAGGTAAATAATTGAGATCAACTTGATACCTCGGTAATTTCAGTTTTAACCGTTGAAGACGTGCTGTTACTTTATGCAAGTCTTTTTTACATAAAAAAAACTAACATCACAGCAAAAACTGAAAATATTTTCAAAAATATATAACGAAATACTTATATTGAAGATTGCAAATATTCCTTAACAAACTAAAAATAATACTTTGCAACTAAGCAAACAAAATAATCACAATAAGAACTTTAAAATAATAAAAAATAACAAAAATTCACTATCAATATGCCTTAAAAACAAATAAATAATAGGTACTTCAGTTGAATAAATTGAGCAAACAAAATAATCACAACTGTAAAATTGGTAGTATACTCTTAATTGATATTTAAGGGTACTCATTAAATGATGATAACAGATTGCTTTAGTTCATTTTGTTTCTAACCCTCATCCACAATGTGCTTAACTACTACTGACAACTGAGTCCCGGCCCTCTTGACAAGCGCCATAGAACTATCTTGGTTAAGCCAAGCTTACATGTCACAATGTTATATACAATAAAGACTTCTTTTGGTCGTTACATTCCTATCTCAGTACCTTCTATCGTTTTGAGACCATTTAATGGTATTTTTTGAAAAGCTGATTATTATAACCCCACTACCTATTGTTACTATATTCTACATATATATGGAGTTTCTTGAAGAAGTTATATTTTTCACATTGTGACATCCTGGGATTTCTTATTTTTTGAAACCAGCTAGGGGATTTCTATTTTTTTATTTTATAATTTTAGGAAATTTCACCTAAACTGTTTTGAAAACTTCCAAAGTCTTCAAGTCAGCTCTTCACTTTCCTCATGTCATCCCGACTGACTGCTCAGCCTCGATTAAATTATTACTTAAACTACCAAAACCAGTGCAGTATCATCTATGTAAGAGGCTAATGTACCATTTATAGTGAAATTAAGGAGGACATTTATATAAATGCTAAAAGTAAATGCGCAAGGCTCTACTTTGTGGTACACCAATTTTGGTGGCTATAGTAAGACTAAGAGAATTATGAATTCTCACGATAAAAAGACGACGATGTCATTTTTAGTTACTCTCCTGCTTATCAGAATAAATATTAATTTACCAACCGTAAATACAATTTATCCTCAACAGCCAGGGCAATTTACAGCTAACGGGTTGGCAAAACTTCAAGACGGTGTGAGATCAACTGGTGAAATTCCCCAGTTTGTTTCGACGTTTATTGACATTCGATCATCGTCTAATATTTACAAGATTTTTTGGTGCTCCTAAATTCATTATTTCTTAAAGATTGAGGAAACAGTTATTTTCATAACTAGTTATTTAGGCACATCTGCAGTGTGTAGTTGATAAAAGGCCGAAGTAGCTGAATAGTGAATATCAAGAGATAGTAACATCTTTGTTGAGCTATTTTGAACGATAATGCCAAAATGGGGGCCCGCTTACTGCTGTAAGAGACGTAAGTAATAGTATTCGCTATTTGTATTCAGTATTATTAATTGTTATTAACTGTTACATATTTAAATGTAAATGATTGAATGTTTTTGATGTAAGGTTAGGTTAATTGAACTAACATTAGATTGACTTTTCTAGTTCTCGTAGGAAAAAACTACAGCTTGGCAACATCACAATATTTTGTTTTGCAACGTCATCGTTTTTTCATCGTAAATAAACTTTATCCCATTTGGAGACAATTATAAAAATAATTTTCAAATATTCTTGATACTGATTCTATTATATTCAAAATCTTTAAGTAACTGGTTATGATGGACACTGCCAAAAGCCTCAACATATTGAATCAAATAATTCTTGGTAAACATGACCATAGAATGTATATAAAATTTTGTAATATTTTTGGTATACCTAGGTATTGGTGTGTTTGTACATATATCTAAACCCATTTCTAGAAAATACTTCACTGAAATTGGCCCTTCCTAAAATGTGTATACATGTGGATTCAACAAATCGGTCATACGTACCCAACCATCCATAAGTTCACAAGAAATAGATTATATCAGCCTAAGGCAACTTAATTATATAAATTAATACGGCCCTGATTTACATCTGTTTTTTAAGTCAGATTTTTTGTTTTGAGCAAGGTCATTGTCTAACACACCTGTTCACAGCAAACATTTATTCCATTCGTCAAGTATTATTCTATGCATTCGTCTTCCATGCAAGTTTTCGATAAAAATTTTAATTTTGTTGTAATTTTACTCGTTGAAAAATTCCATTTTCTCCTTTTTTTGGTCCAGATGACAAGAATAGCAGCTTCTATAAAAAGTTTATAGATTTCACATAAGTACATAAATATAGTTATGACTAGCTTTCAAAATAAAATATGATTAAATCTAGTTTTGTTTTCAAATATCAATTCCCTGTATGTTAGGGACAATTTCAGAAGAAATCTTATAAGAGCAATATTAGATCTCATTACCACTTTACATATTTTGGGACCTGTTTTACTGTATCCCGAACTTCTAAAACTCCAATTTTGACAAATTTGCAAATCCAATGCAAACTTCCTGATTTGTCGTAAATTTAAGAAGAACGTAAGTGCAAAAAATATTTTCGAATTGTATGAGGATAAATTTCATAATGAAACATAAATTTATTCTTTAAAAAAATTTCATCCCAAAAAAATGCCTTAAGCAATATTTTATTGTAAAATGGAACGGTATACGATAACTGTTTTGTAATGAAGAATATTTAGGCACTATACAACTAAAAAGTGTTTTATAATGCAACGCAATTGAATGCTATACAATATTTATCATACAACATTATACAGCTTCAATAAGACAAGCTTAAGTAACTATTTTATAATGTTGTAGCTGTTAGTTATATAGTATATTATAGAACTCTTATACAAAAGGTATAAAAGTCTTATAAAATGATATTTTTGATATTGTATAAACTTGCTTATAAGGTATTATATCATTTTAAAAGAAATGATCGTATAATGCGTTATAGCATATATTGTAAAAGTCACTAGAATCATTGAATACAACAATTTTCTTTAAAAAACAAAATTATCGCAACAAAAGGCTTAATAAAAACAAAAAGTCCCCAAAACAACGCTATTCGACTGTTATACAACAATTCAGTCCTCTTAGAATTCCTTTTTACTAGCTGGGTAAGAAGCAACAACTACTTCCCTTGCTATATGCCATGAAGAACTTTGAATTACACAACAATTACCAACAATTTTAGTTTGTAATTTGCAATCCCCAAGCTCTGAGAGCATAATTCTGGATGGATGATATCTACCTTATACTAATGAGGCGCAAATACACCGAAACCGGTCTATAAGTATCTACTGTATCTACTTTCGAACACATTTTTATCTAACATTACCATCATTTGTTTTGACAACAGCACTGACACTGATTATTACTGTCATATGTTGTGCTGAAACCTCTTAATATTTTCGTAATCGTTGGAGATAGTTTTAGGACAGAAAATAAATAATATACAGGGGGCTGCATTTCACATGAGAAAGTTGGTATTGGCCACTGTCACATGACACACCCTATATAATTTTTTGGAACAAATGCGCATTTAAAAATACAAATCGATGTATCCCAGCGTTTTTCCCAACAAGCCTTCATTTATTCGTTATCGAATTTACTCCATTTGGCTGTTCCACACTGTATGTAAAAAAGGTAGAATGTGTCGCGGGACACACGGTAGGAACTTCAGTTCCTTACAAGCAAAAATTAAGTAATACATCCGACGTTATAGATAAACAATTTGCATATCTCTCGGTGGTCGAGTAGTAAGCAAACCAGACTCTCACATGGTGGACCCGGGTTCGATTCCCCGTGAAGAAGTTTTTTTTATTAATAATTCCATTTTTGAATAATTATTCTGCTTGATATTAGAACGACAACAGGTAGACGTTTGAAATATTTAGCAGAATATTCACTATTATAGATAATGGTACGGTACCCTTCATGAAGGAGTCCGACTGGCAACATCTACTTATAACAGCATCGTATATTTAAAAAGGGAAACCGTAGCATTATACAAATGTGACATTCAAGAACTGTACGTTTACCACTAAAAATTAGTGGAAACATAAAATTGAATTGTTAAATTTTCAATTTGAAGTTATATCATAGTTTATACAAATTTTTATTTTCTAAATTTTTTCTCAAGTGGTTCGTAGAAAAAATATGCTGTTCGACTCGTGTGGATTGTCCATATCGCACTTGAACGATTGAGCACTCCGCCTACAGCGTCGTGCTCAAACTTCGTCCTCGTGCGATATGGCCATCATATCCACACTAGTTGCACAAACTACTATTTCTATCAAAATATGCCCTTTTACATTCAAAAACAACCTGCCAAATTTCAAATCAATGTATCCATCCATTTGAAAGTTATCGAATTAAAACATTCAAGTTTTCAAAATTTCAACACCCTGAAAAGTAAATGTGCTAGACCCCATAATCCTCATATCATTTTGTCCAATTTTACGAGAGGAATCCACATGCGAACGTTGTAATTACCCTTAACGTTCGAGATGCTTATACCAATTTTTGCGCGATCGTATTGAAATAAATTCCGAATAAAATAATTTAAATTTCTTCGAAATGAACGAAATGTCAAAAGTGACATTTATACTTCTTGATCAGTTTAAAATATATTTTGCATTTTGGTGAAATTATTTTATTACTTTTCGACGTCTGAACGGTAAGTAAATCACTTATCGACGTGTTAAACTTAGAAACCAGTAAACACAACCTACCGTCCTGACAACCGACGCTGTAAATAAACAAAAAAGATCAATCGCGCAAAAAAAAATCATGGAAAAATAGTAAAAATTTATCCGAACAAATTCAAGTAGATCACCAGCACTGCGAATACCAGCTTTGCATAGAATTTTAATGTAGCATCGGTGGTTCAGTGGTAGAATGCTCGCCTTCCACGCGGGCATTCCCAGCCGAAGCATATGAATTGCTGCTTCGTAAACGAGAGAGAGACTCAGGAGAGAGCACACGCACGCAAGCAAGGCACATAACGAAGCAACGTAACATAACGTAACGTAACAGTCAGATCTTCTGCGTCGCGACCCCTGGTCGCTCAAACATAACCTGACGTAAATTACTAAAGTTCCAAAAAACTAAATGTGTTTGAATTTATTTTATGTAGATGCATATTAAAAATTTATCAATTACTGTGAGTATTTATTGTAATAATAGTTGTCTTTTATTTGTAACGTTAATATATTTTAACAGTAGGTAGTAGTCGAAACAAAAGCAATAAATAATGTGTTATATCACAGGATTCCAAATCTCCAGCCCAGTAGCTTATTAATGTAAGAGTAAGATGTTTTTTAAAATGGATATCACATCCAAATCTAATACAAGAATTCTATATGCTTTTTATTTGGTCAAGAAAAAATAATCATATATTCACGATACAACAATAATCGATGTGAGAACTTGACTGATTTTAAGTTCTAATACAAAATAACATTCAAGCGATGTATATATTCCAACTATAAGCAAAGAGCTGTGTTGGAGTAACTGACTCAATTTTTAAAAATCATATAATTGACAAGTGATTACACATCATCAATAAAAGCATAACAAAACAGTCTAACAGCTTTGCAGAATGAAAATACTTCTTAATCAAATACTTTTTCACCACACGCTCGAACTTCTAATTTTTATATCTTATTAACTTACTTAAAAAATGGGCTCCATAAAATTCTGACTATGACTACTTCAACAATAATTATATTTTTTTAAAAAGCCTCCTCCTTAACCTTCCGTTGGTCGCGCCCGGTCTCAGGGACCGGGGCATAATA